>VXBW01004995.1:0-34713 GCA_013400375.1 Thinocorus orbignyianus | reverse complement strand
TCCTTCCTTCCCTCCTTCCTTCCTTCCTCTACATATCTGTCCCTCTCTGTCTACCTGTCTGCCCTCTCATATGCAAGAAGTCAGGCTGGATGATTCAGTTTTACCTTTTCTTTTATGAATTATGAAAAGGTTTGCTCACTTGCCTTTAAAATAAGGAGAGCTCAAGTAGATGAAAGAAGATAGCAGCAAACAGTTTTGAAAAATAAACTGGAAAATAAATTGAAACTATAATGGAATTTCTTTGGGTTTATCAATATGTGTATTGCTGACAAAAGTAAACACAAGAAAAGAGGATGCACTTGCTCTGAGTGTGTTTTGTGGAGAAGGATGGGAGTATATATTTCAAAAGTGTGATCTGGAAAATACTTAACCTCACTTCAGCTCAGTTTTCCCAAATGTAAACTGATGAAGTTAGTGAAAAAAGTTTTAAGAACCCTCATTTTCTCAGATGCAAGGTGCTTACAGCTGACTGACAGTTGTTGTCATGTGCTTATGACAAAGAGGTTTATGACGTTATGCAGTTTCACAATCCATCATGTGGGATCTTTCTTTGTGTTTGCAGGATCCTTCTTCATGTACACATTTCCCTGCATCTTAGTCCAACACATTTGATTTAGTAGCCTCATTTTCACTGCTTCTCTATAATGTCTTGGACAGGATTTCATATGTTAAAGAAGAGCATACGGAAGAGTCTGTATTAGAGATGAAGTCATTTCAATGGGTAAATTGACTCTGTTGCTGCTTGTTGCTCTCTCAGCACGTTTTGAGATGCTTGTGTCAATAAAAGCTGCAAAGATCATGGGAGAAAATGTGTATAACATCTTGTGAAAGAAAAGTAAATAGAAAGATCTGAGGCAGCTTTCCTTTACCACCCAAGTACATATCCATACCAAGACAGAAGGAAACACTGAGGCATCCAAAAAAGCATCTCTTCTATCCTATAATCCAAACATCTGCAACAGCTGCCCTTGGTAATTTTTGATACTGACATAGTTTCTTTGTTAAAAACTTTTACTCAAGATTCTTGTGCTTGTCTTGCAATGCTTGAAGCATTTATAACTTATTCGATTACTAGATTTTTTTTTTTTTTGCTTCTTACTTCTTATGTTTTATAAGTTTTATTATTGTAGTATATCCATTTTAAGTTTAGTCATAATTATTCCACATTCTGTTAGGATGAAAGAAGCTTGACCCCTGTTATGATTTTGTGCTGATTGATTTAACTATGAACGCTGGAGTCTAAAACAGCACTTCAGGCACTTTAGTTAGGTTTTTTCTGATCAAAGTACAAGTGGTTCTAAGCATTTTAGCCCTTACATTCAACTTAAAATTTACCGTAATCCAGAAAATAAGTTTCCACAGTGTGACAATTCTTGAGGCCTGAGTCTTTACCTATGTTTTGCTTATGGGAATTTTTCTTGGAGATGGAAAATTAAGGTTGGAATGGCTGAAAAAAAAATGGGAAATGAAGGTGAATAACTAAGCTTCTTGCAGACTTACGTACAGAGCCTATTTTCTAAGACACAGTTGTATTTAAAAAAGAGGCCAGCTTTTTTTAATAATTCAAGTATAACACATGGAATCCGCCACTCTCAGTGGGTGGTTCCAACCTGCACCACATCAGAAGAGGTGCCTGCAGTAACAGAAGTTCAAGAGCTTTTAGCATTCAACAGCCCTTCTCAGTTACCCCTCAGCAGCACCAGAGCTCTTCAGATTGCCCTAATCACATTTCAAGTGCTGTTTGAGGAACCTAAATACCTAATTTTCAGGTACAATTTGAGGACCAAGCAACTAGAACATTAGTGATGAAACTCCATAACTCTCTTTCACTGGGGTTAGTCTTTGCTACAAAGCAGGAAAACTATGTTTTCCTCATTAAATTAAACTTCGAGCAGATGCCTACTGTACTGAAAAAGCACAGTTCGAAGTAATGGCACCTGCAATAATGTTATAGTGTGCACAAGGTGAGTGATATATACATCTTCTGCTGATTACAAACTTCATTAATTCATCAATGGGAAATCCTTTTGATAATATTAGCCACTTCTACTTCAGAACAAGTACATCCTCCAAGTTCTGTCTAGTGTGAAAAGCATTATTTAAGAAAAAATGAAAAGCTGGTTTTATTATTGGTTGTATATAGCTCTTACCTATAGCACAGAACTATTGGCAAAAGCATAACAGGAACTACGGAGCAGCCACATAGAATGTGCATTAAAAAATAAATCAAGATCACATAGATGTTTGTGACAGTTGCAGTTTGTGTCCCATTTGAATAATGCTTTATTTATACACCTATGACACCTATTTAAAATTGGTCTTGATAAAAATGCTGCACTTGTTAGTTACTTTAACAAAAAGGCCATGCATGAATCAACTCCAAGTTGAAGGAAAGAAACAGTAGAAGTTAGCCAAGAGCAGCTAAAGTTAAAAAAAAGCACAACAAAACAACACACACACACAAAAAAAAAATCTTAATCAATGTTGTAGCTGATTAATTAAGAAGTTTTAATATGTGACCAAACTGGAAAGCTCTGATGAAATAACTATATCATAATTCTGTCTTTTGTTGGATATGAACCCGACGTACATTATACACTGCAATTACAGATCCTGATGAGGACTTGACTCCTTTAGTGTAAACACATGACTTCATTTACACTGTAAATCAGTGCCTTCTCATTCTTCTTTTCATTTATTCCTTTAGAGTTCAGAAGCATCAAATCATCTATCTGAGCAGTTTCCAACATGAATCCCAGGGCTGAGGAATGATTTATACCAGAACCTCATGTATCAGCAGTGCTGTACTTTTTCTCCAGAATTTTGTCATATCCTGTTTTGCATATCTTGAGTATAAATGTATTTTCCACAGGGGCAGGATATGGTTTGTTTTGATCCCCATCTGAAAAACACTCACAAGCCAAATGAGAAAAAACAGACTCTAACTTCTTTCTCCACAGAGTTTGATAAATTATTCTAATATGCAGAAATCATATGGAAGAGGTAGGGATTGTTCCGAACTGGAGCTCTAAAACCTCTCTATTTGAAAAAAAAACAACCTGGATCTGAGCTCTATAGTGTGCTCCTATTTTTGCTTAAAAGCATGATTTTGATAGCTAGATGGAGAGTTTCTTCTTACTGCTTTGGAAGAAATTGTTTGCAACATGTCTGTCCCTTGCAAAAGAAAAAAAGTTTGTCACTGATTATTACTTTCCAGTACATCCCCTCACTCATAGGATAGACTCTCTCCCTGATTCAATTTTAAATTTAATTTCCTTATCTCAGTAATTCAGACAGATGTGGCAAATTGCAGACTGTCCTGAGACAGGTTGCCCGTTCCCAGATCCACAAAGTGTTTGCCAGCACAGCCCCTGTATTCTGGGTTCCTGCGCACCTGGAGCAAGGCTCTCAGGGAGCAGACTTGTTTTTCTCTGGAATTAGATGTCTTTACCAAGGAGGCAGGGGAACACAGAGGGCACACCACGATCGCCTCCTGACACACAGTTGTCAGCACATGGTCAGCCTCCAGACTCAGGAGTCAGGACTGCTGGGGGTAGGCGGAGCACAGAACCTCAGGGTGCAAAGCGTTAGATTTCTTATTACTATTGCCTGCCCTTCCTAAACCAAGATGAAGTGAGACAGTGTAATACCATTGCTCTGGATCTGAGCTAGGTCCACCAGAACTAAACTCAGCTCTCTGTATTGTATCCACACTCCAGAGAAATCTGGTATTACGTGGGCTGGCAGAAGCTGTTCTAGTGCTGCACTTGGCTGTCCTGCTTTTGGGATTCAGTGGCAATGTAGCCACGTGAAAAAGCCATTATGTCTAATATGATCAATCTTGATAGGCTTTGGCTGGCCATCATGGACATTAGGCATAGATTATCTGGAACAAAAATACATTGTTTGCAATGGCTCGTGTATTCAGGCTTCGTGGTCTTTCATTCACTTCAGATGGGTGTTTAAGTCCCAGTTAGATTTCAAAACACTCCTATGAATCACAAGCACTTTTACCTTTCTCTCCTTCTATTCTGGCCACTGATTTATCCAGGGGTGGCAGTGTCCCAGAATGCAGAACAGAAAAGACTATAGTGCATTTCAGGTACACTAGAGAAGACTTAGAAGATCAGGATTTAGTTCTCCCACAGTGGAAGTCTACATAAAGATCTCAAACCCTCTTTTTGTTCATAATCTGTATAAAAATTAAGGCAAAAAACCTGCACAACTGCATATTGATATGGGTTGCACAACTTTGTTTTTTGAATATTAACTGCATATTGATATGGAGGCTTTAGAGATGCTTGGGAAGGGAAAAAAGTGGAATTTGACAAGTTTGTGAAACGGTGACTTTTTTTCTCATTTGTGTCAATTGTCCACAACCAAACTGTCATTGGTACAATAACCTGTTGTGACTATTTCTGCATGCTTTCATAACACGCTAGGCAAGTGGCATGTCAGTTTTCAGTGTCCTACTTTAAGTTTGAGATCCTCCTCTTAGACAGTTCAGCTGCCAGAATTAAATAAACTCTGTCAGTCCTGGCCTGGAACTGAAGTTTTCTCTCTCTTAAGTATCTCTGGCTCATAGCATCCTCTGGGTTATCTGGTGTTGTTCCACCAAAGAGAACTTTTTCTATCATTCAACAAAAAGCTGCACCTCTGTAATATTGTTTTTCAACACTGAGTGGGCGAGGAAGGAGCGAGAGAAGATGAAGGAAGAATGAAGGAAGAATGAATTTTTTTCATTGCTCCATTTCTTCAGCAAAGTATGGCAATACTTATTTTTTAATAGTTAACAGGCAGTATTATTTGACCATATAAGGTACTGAGGAATTGAGACATGAGTCAACACACAGTAACCAAGTCAACATTGAAACACAGTGCTTGCGAATTGCAAACAATGTGGTTGCTTTGACACGGATTTATGTCATAACATAGCACGTACCAGGCCACAGCTCAGCTGGCTCTGCAGATTTCTGGGTGAAGAGCTTTGAGAAAGAGGTTTAAAAAAAAAAAAATCTAATAAACTAAACAACTAGATTATCTAATAACTCGATGTAAAGCCTGAAGAACTGAATGGCAAAATTAGTACACTGGATCCCAATCACTTCTGAATAAGTATGTAAATAAAATCAGGCAAAATGTGAATGTATGTGAACAATAACCATGTTTTTTTGCTTTTCTTGTTTTACCATCCAGAAAATAATTAAATCAAAACTATATGTTTTAATCCCCGATTTTTCTCTGAAACATTCATTATTTTTTTCATTAAACCATAATTCTATCTGTAATATTCATCACTTTCAAATGATATTATCAGTCTTAGTTTCAATAATACAGGCATCAAGTTTAGTGACCACAAACTGTATTTTTTGACCCTGAATCCTATCGTTCTGTGAATTCTCAGAAGTTGCCATGTGTTTTCGCTTTTTAACTACTGAACATTTCACCAGATGAAAAAGTTTGCTGTGGAATCTAATCCAACATATTTTGTCACTAATGGAAAAGTATTCCTTGAAAGTATTTTTCCCTCTTTTGATGTTTGTTGTAACATTATGAAGGTGAAAGGATAAAAATAGAACACAAGTACAAATTACTGTTATAATTCAATACAATCTCAAAGTATATTGCAATGTATAACTTCATTTTGGAACTGTTTAAGTACAATTTCAGTATTCTCAGATGGAGTAACAATTCATTACTGTTCATTTAATATACATTTCAATATACAGTGCTATGTATATTCCTTTATACATAGGAATGTATCTGCTAGTAATTTATGAGTCTAGAATATTATCTAAAGAATTTAATCTTGCTGAACAGTAAATACGTTATTACTTGACTTGTGTAAAAAATAAATTGAGCTTCAATATTCCTTCTGAAGTAAAAGAGTTAATTTCTTCATCACTTACATAAACTGGAACTATATTTAAAAAGTAAGTAGAAAGTAATAGGGGAAAAAAAATGAAACACAGGCTTTTGGTTATACCTCTCGTTAATCCTAATTAAGATAAATTTCTGAGCGATGCCATGTGATATCTGTGATGCCCTTATTACAGTGGAAAGCAGAATACCTGTGTGGCTTATTAGGGCGTGGGGGAGTGATGAACTTGCCGTTTGGCAGAGAGCTTCTAGAAAAGCATTAACTGTACATGAATAGTAAATAAAAACCAAACCCACAGCATTCATCCCCTGAAAAAAATTACTGAATACAGGTGAGTTCAGTGCCTCTTGACAACAGTTAAAAGCTTATGTTTGCTCATTGTGATTAACAAGTTGCCTTCTTCCTTAATTTTTATTTGAAAAATATGCATTGAGGCATCTTATTCTTTTTTTCTTTGTCCCTTCCTACCCATTCTTATGTTTTTTCTTATATTGGTTTTATATTTTGCCAAGTAATACCACTGTCTTTTACTTGATGTATCTCACCAAATTCACAGCATAAACAAAACCCAATCACTCAGTGTGCATTGATCAGGCCTTGGTTATGGGTAGGCTGATTTATAATAATATTTGCTACAGATTCATCTCAGACAATGTTAAAAGAAAAATCAGCACTAAAGATTTTCAGATTGAAGCTGATGAACACCATATGAATGTACTAGTATTGTTTCTATCTGGTAGATGGGCCAGTCTGGGCCTGGTCAAATCCAAAACCAAATATATACCAGTCACCATTCTCTAAAGCATAAGATAATGCTAGACCTAAATTTTTAAATATTTCTTCAGAACAAACACGATTGTTGACCTGTAACTTTCTTGGCAAGACTAATAATTTCTTCCCCTGCAAACATAGAAGAGAATGGTGAAACCCAAACAGCTCATGAGATCTGAGCATCAATGAGCTTATGAAGCTGTGAAAGATGCCTGGCCTGGGAACCTGGCAGACATGTCATCTTTTTAGAAATCTGCAAAGTAAATGGCAGATGCTGGCTGGGAGATTGAGTTCACTTTCCTGCAGGACTCTGGATACCAAGATTGTTTCAGAAAATGAATGGTGCAACTGTTACAGAAGCTGCAGGGAGAAAAGACAGAGAATTTGACTGCCCATCATTTGTCAACATCCTTTGGGCATGTGACAAATTTATTTTATCAAGAGCAAAGCTTTCACTTCTGAGTAGCTTTCACTAATCTACTAAAAGCCAAGTGCACAAGCTTAGCCTGTGCACCTGTGTAGTTTCTGATGCACCTAAGATAACTGTGGACTGTGATGCCAGAGTAAGGTTTAGGAGAACCTTACTCCACTTCTTTGTAGGGCTGATGTGCATATCCCATTTCCAATGCATTATGCAAAAAATTAATTTCATAACCCTGTAGCTGATATTAACAGTCACTTTCAAGGTGCAGATGAGCTGATTGAACTCTTCAGACTCCTATTTCTTTGGGTTAATACTGCCAAAATTTCAAAAATAAATTCCTATACACAGACCCTTACAGGCTCATGATGAAGCAGACTGACAAGGACTGATTTGCTGTTTTTATGATAGGCTTCGAAATACATTTCTTTTGAGAAAAAGCAGTAATATGTGTTAAACGGCATCTGGAAGGGAGAGATGAGTGGAAATGACCTCCAAGTCAGCTTTGAAGAAATTGCACATGGAGAAGTTATTTCTCATTTCTACAAAGGCAAGCAAGCAAAATGCATGCAGTCCTTTCGTGACCTCATTTTCTCCCGTGCTAAAGCTTTTATATTGGTATTGTTATTGGTATCCTGGAACATTGTTAGATTGAACCTTATTTCACAGACATTTGTCCATGAGGTAACAACTACTCCTGGGCAGATTGGAAGACACTGCTATGGTCAGCCTCTGGCTGAATGGCCTGAGAGGCTTCAATAAGGAAATTTATTGATGGTCCAGAGGGATGAATTCTGAAACAAACTGCTCCCATGCGACATAAGGAGAGTATGTATCTACACTGGCTTGATTCAACTACCCTGATGCACCACTGTCTTTTTTGATCATAAGGATGACAAACGCTAAATAGCAAGAATAAATGCTACTGAAGGAAATCAGTCTTAATTCATACATACAATTCATTATTGCCACCAACTCAAACAACGATAATTTGATGAAGTACTTGAATATGATTCAAGTACCACTAATCACATTTAACAAGAAAGACCAGATGGTTTCAGAGATAAATTACAGTAAACAGATTTCTACTTATTATGCAATCTTTTCCATGCAAATTCTATAAAGTTCCAATAGTTTCATTCCAGTTTTCGAGAAAACAAAGTCACTTTCCTTCAGCTGATTTTATAGATTTTTTTTTCCTATCAATCTTCCACCTATTCAACCAAAATAAAGGTATTCATTGTAAAGTTGGTTATATTCCCTGACAAAAGAGCCGTTATGATCAAGTGTAATTACCCTTTTGTAATACTACAACTCTTCAGCAAATACTTGCATGAGCCTTTCAGTCCTGTAGGTACAATATAATATTTAATTTATTTTTTTTAGTTGTAAGACACATTTAGTGACCAGGTTACACTCTATCCTCTGGCATCCTCTGAAGAAGACCGTCTTTGTGGTCTGTGTATTACCCTGGAAAAGAAACTCAGCAGTTACAGAATAGCTTAATTAAACATTTCATGGTCTTTTTTTTATCACAGTACAATAATCATAAAACTACTTAAGCGAGTAGTCACTCAAGTGGATGAACACTTTACATTTCAGGCTCTAATGTACTACCACAAACACAGAACACATTTTACAAGCCCTACCCCTACAAGAAATAAATAAATAAATAAATTAAAAAAACAAAACAAAACGCTTATTTTGTAAAAAACAGAGTGAAATCTGTAATAACCAAGATGAGTAAACTATACGATGCTCATTAACATTTAACACATGGTTACCACTTGAATCCATTGGTAGACAATGAATGTCCAGAGAAATTGGGTGTTAACGCTCCCATATAATATGTAATAAAATACTTGTTTTGTCTGCCAATACTGTGGTCCTGATGTGACATGATAGGTAAGATTGATAAAATGGCAACATAGTGCCAAACTAAGGTCGGTAAACAGTACATTTTACTCCTTTATGCAGTTTGCAGTTTAGCTTGTGATGGTTTTCCAGTAAGTTGAGCTAATTAGGATATGTAGTAACAGTAAAAGTCAAGAGTGATTCGTATATTTCCATTGGATAAGTGTTGGGAGGGGCTAATATGACCCACCATATAACAATAAAATAGATTTTGGCTTTGTGACCTGTGCCATTGCAAAAAGCCTGATCGTGCCACTGATTTTCCCACATGCTCACGCAGGAAATTATATGAGGGAAGTATGAAACCCTCGAACAAACTCTATTTTCTTATCACCACAGGACATTCTAAAGCATAATTAGTTCTCATCTTCCTTTCAATCTTCTTTCACAGCTTCTGCTGTATTTCATACAATTTAACTTTTCTTTCTTATCTTTCCCCCAAGCTTGTCCAGCAGAGATCACAATTCCTCTAATTAAACAACATTTAAAAAACACATAAAAAGTTGAACTACCTTTCACTTTTCAATAGTTAAGTGTCTTGGATGTGTTTCTGTTGTTAAGTATCCAAACAAATAACAGAAACCTTTTTAGACAGAGCAGCATTAGTAATTGCATTGGTCACCCTGTGGTGGCTCAACACCTCATTATTAAAAGTCAAGTTCCAGACCATGTATATACATAAATCCCATATATATGAACTACAACTGCTTCAAAGTCTTGTATGTTTTCATGTATTATTCAAACTCAATTATTTCCTTCATTTCTGTGAAAATGTTTTGTGAACTACATTGGCTTCATCCATTGAACAATGAAAAGATCTCTGAGGGTTTTTCTCTGTTTCAGCCTGTCTACACCTCCTCCAGTAAGACATGGCAAGTAACAGCCTGCCAACTGTTTCCAAGTAAATTGCTTTTTAGTACCCTAGTAGAATATCCCCACTGATTTTCTTGTATTTGTTTTGACTCATTTGGTATTTTAGAAAGGAAATCATCAGAATAGTACATTGGAACTGAACAAGTATTTCTTGCTTTTAAAAATAAACAGTCTAACTTCATCTATACAGAGGCAAAACTTCATATGAGGTATATTGGTATTAAGTGGAAAGGTAGCTCACAGAATGAAATGGGATAATTTCTGTACCATCATTAATGATCTTGTTGGACTCAGAGCTTTACAGACCTGTTAGCTTAGTTGACATTTTAAACTGATTTTACTCTGTGTAATGCTGACATACTCATTAACTCAGACCAACATAAGGTGATGACTCAGTAGTTCTAGTCATCAGCTTAAGTTCCAGCTAGATTGATGTGTCTGTCAGCTGAACACTGAAGGATGTGCCAAAATAAAGAATTTGGTTTATTTATGTAAGTGGCCAATATGCCATTTGTGATCCTAAAAGAAGGCAATTTAAGCAAGGCTTCAAGTGTTTTAATATGGGACAGATCTTCTCGATGTTATCTCTTGGGCTGATACATGCTCTGTACCCAACTACCTCAGTTTATCCACCTCCTGACTGTGGAGGCGTTTATGAATCACCTTCATAACTGAAGGTGATAACTATCCTCCATAACTGAAAATTGTGCAATTCCAAATAGCAATTAGCATAAACTCCTGGGAGGCTACCCCCTGCTGTTATCTCCTCAAACACTTGTAAGTTTATTTCGCTTACTGTTGCTCTCTCTGGAGTGTCCAGACACCAGCACAACCATGGTGGATTTGACCAAAGTTCCCTCTTACACTGTATGACATTTTCAACTAGGATAAATGCTAAGTGTTTCAAAAAAAGTGAATAACTATGTTGTGATACTTACTGTGCTCCTCTTACTCTTGTCTCATGCTTACTCTTGTCCTCCCAGCCAGCAGTTACTATTTTCCCTGGGCTGTAGGTACAACTGGACATTTGCAGATTCCTCTGGAGGCACCATGGCAGTGCATTTATGAATAATTTTCCAGTTCTACTGCTCCTGAATTTACATGTTGACAAATAGTTGCATTTCGCATCCTTTTCTGCACTAGTTTCCAAATTTTGTCGATATTTGACAACTGCTGACAAGAATAATTGTTCCTTATTCACCTTCTCCATTTTTTATACCATTTTACTGAGCTCCACGGTGCCCTGCCCACCACTCACCGATGTCCCAGGCTGCAGGGCTATTTAGGACCCTTTTTTATGAAGATGTCTGTTTCTTACCAGTGATTACAGAGGGAGTGTAGGCACCTAGCTTAAAAGATATAATTAACTTAGAAAGCATAAAAAGTTTTGACTACTGAAGAATGATGAGGTGCATGGCACTCGGGTTTTCTGTGTGGTTTTGCTTCATTGTGTTCAGTACAGTCACACTCCACTCATGTCTTTACTATGTGTTTTACTGCTTCAGCTTCTCTTGCTCTGGCTTGTGAATTTTTCCAAAGTTTTTCCATTTCTCACTGGCCTTAAAGCATTTTTCAAATTCCAGACATCACCTGAGTATGCACGTTCCCATCTCTTGCTTACTTTGGTTTTGTAACTTCTTGTTGGCTGATCTTAATATTGCTGCTTCACAGAATTTGTTTCCAGCTGCCTGTCCCACCACTCAATCTGCTTGGTGTACCCACATCTTGCTTTCCTTCTTGTCCTTTCAGTCTCTCTTAAGTGATTTCTGCAGATTAATGCAGACTGACATAAGCTTTCCATGTGCTTAAGTCTGCATCTTCCAGAAGACCTATTTGTAGTTTTGGATCTTTAATTCCAATTACTATCTTATCTATGATAATTAAATCTGGCAAAGTGCCACAGTTAACATGGTTCTAATTAATTTAGAGTCAGACAGGAATTCCTCAGAGAACTCTCCCTGCCTCTGCAATTTCAAATAAAGTCTGACCTTCCAGAGATTTTTCCTGGACATGCAATATACCTCAAGCTTCCTCACTTTTAGATTTCAAGATATCATTCTAGTTCATTGGTTGATAATTAATAATTATAAATAACTGCAAGTCTAGCAAAATAGAGCAAAATATGTAATAAGTAATGGTTAATTTTTGGTGTTCTAGTCCTCTTAAATATTTCTTAGTGAACCTAGATGATGGAAAATTTACAGACTATGCAAAGAGAGAGTAGGATGACAAAATAACCAGAAGACAGCATTGGGAATTGATTTTGACAGACTGGAGAAAGTCTGAAAAAATAAGGCACAATAAGAACAAATACAAGATTTTACGCTTATGAAGGAATAAACAACAGCAGAAACACAGCTGTAAAACAAGCTGTTAGCAGTTCTTTGTGAAAGAATCTTGACATATATGTGGATCTAACATGAGTCAACTACATCATGCTGTTGTAGGAGGCACACAGCATACTGAGATGTACAAACAAAAATCAGAAATGTTAAGTAGTTCTTCAGTCAATTCAACATTCCTACAGCCTTAGCTAGAATAATGTGTCCAGTTTTAGACACAACACTTGAGGAAGACAAAAGAGACTGATCTGAGGGTTAGAAAATCTGGTTTAGAGCAAAAAAGATTGACAATGGGCTTGTTTTGACTACAGAGCAGAAAACAGAGGGAGGACATCATAATCCACAAGAAAGCAAAAACTGTTTCAGATTACTCTGTAAAGAAGCAAAGAAAAAAATCTGTCTTCTATGTTCATGGACAAAAGCAAGATGACACAAATTTCAGCTACAAAGAAATTCAGGTTAGCTTCTAGGAAGAAAGTCCTAGAAATAAGGAGAGATAAAAATAATAAAATATGTGACAAGGTTAGATTCTTTCCATTACTCTATGTCTTTACAAGCAGATTAGACAAGCATCTGAACAGCTTCTTCTGAGGGCAAAGAGGGACAAATTAGAATTACCATACAACCTCTACAAATCTTGTCCAACCCTATTTTTCTACAATGCTGGGATAATAATCAAGATCAAACAGTCACTTTTTTGTGGGTTTCTTTTATGTCACTAAATCTAACTGTTCATGCGCATGTTTCACTTCTTGCCAGAGTTTTCTTCCAAGACCCTGCAGCAATTCTGGAGAGCTTCAGTTCTCTGTGCCCCTTCTTGCCTGAGATTCATTCTCTGCCTAATCACATCAGACTGCCCACCTTTTTCCCAGATATGTTAGTCTTAAGGACTCACCTGTTCCTACCAGCCTGACACTGGCTTTTAGGTGGCTCATCACTGCTCTGCACTGACAACCCAGGACTGAACATCGAGGATTTGTAAAAGATAAGATTCACAGCAGCAGCTCCACAAAACAGAAGTGGGCAGGGTACTACCTACCCATCCTGAGAAATGCTGTGCAGAAGATAAGACTGAAATCATGTCCTTTTCCAGTATTGGAATGCGTGACCTGGGGGTGCAGAGAGGCTATACTGTCTAATCAAGATTTAGAAATGTCAAGTGTGACACCTATGAAACGTTATTTGAAAGAGTTAGTGACTTCTTTTCTAAGATTCTGGTGCTAAAGCAACAGGTAGTGGCACCCTCTGCCCTTAACAGCCCCTTGGAGAGACCACTTATTTAGAAAGTGGTGAGTCAGGATTCAATCCCCTTCTTGGGTAAAGAACTGACAAATTCACATTTTGCTTTTTCTAGGATCGAAGACCTAACTCCTGGGATATAAGCCTGGGGATCAGAAAATACAAAAAATCCTTTGTTTTATTCCAATGTCTGTTCAATGTAAAAATGTGGGACTGGTTATGGGAACAGAGAGAATACAGACATGAGCTGGAAACAGAAGAGAAGCAAACAGAAGTAGCACTGGAATCATGGACTGGGTCCCAAGGCTTCTCTTTCTTCACTGTGTATTTGAACTGCAAGACACTGCACAGAAATTCGGAGGTGGCTCTGCCAACTTCCCTGGCCCCAGTATGGAGTGGAGGGAAAGTGAGCTTCTGGGTTCTCAGTCTGGAACGGTTCTGATTAACAACAGCAGTAGAAATATGGCTACAAGGGAAATTTTAGGTCAAAGAGAAAGGAGCTTAATGATTTCAGGTGATTTCTGTGTGAGGAGGATGTGGATCATGTTTTTCTTGCATTACTGTCTCAGCCTTTAGTGGCTAAAATTTAATTATTTGGGGCCTAAAAATTAAGTCCTCTTAAGAATTTTAATGCCAGATAATGCCGTAATTACATTACCTCTTGATTTACAGTTTTCATTTGTTCTCAGCAAACCAGTGGGGTTGCCCAACTGCAATCAAAACAGTACTTTGCTTACGTATGCAACTGATCTGGCATCTGGACTTCCTCCTGTTTACCTCTCTATGTGCAAAACTGCAATAATTATCTTTTTCATAAAGAAAAAATGAAGGTATGAGGACTTTTCATTATTGTTGTTATGTGAATGGTAGTCAAATAGTAAATTAGTAGAAAGGAAGTTGCAGTGATTTGGAAGAGTTCACTCATAAAGATATTTCCATATTAAATGGAGTAAGAGCAGTAGCTCATGCCTCCAAAGTGTAGCCTGAAAACAGGAAGTCATGCTTTCTATATCACCTTATTTTCTCAATGGTCTTTTTGTGTGATGATTTGCAGTATCCCAGAACTCTTGAAAGATGCAGTCAGTAAGGTTATATCAGCAACTGGAAATAGCAACATCACTTGAAATATTAAATGTGAAACAAGGCTTATGACATCTGTTGAAGTGGTCGTCCTGTTATGATAAGTAGGTTTATATCTGTTATGCGTACAATGGGATGTTGTCCTGTATATGCCAAGAATTTGTTACATGTAAAAAAAGAATAGCTAATTCTGGATATGCAATGTTCTCTGAAAAGCTTTTTGCCATCCCAGGCACATTTACTCACAGCTTTCAATCCTATTAGTGGAAGTTTTAACAGTTACAGGCTTTTTTTTCTTTCCCTGTTTATCCCACACCCACAGTTAGAAGTTTTCCCATTGTGGAAAGTCCTCAAATGTACTGGAAATAGCTCAGGTCGTGGCAAACATAAAGTAATCCTTAGAGACTGAATTTTCATGCACAATGTGCATAGTTCAATAAATTTGCCCATTGTCTGTGCAAAGAAGCTTAACAATGGCAGAATTGTTTTATGAAGCACATACCACATGTTAAGTTCATAACCATGGAGGTGTCAGAACCAGGGCACCAAGTCTAGGATTACTGCAGACCTTGCCAATCATATCCATGTACAACGTTTTATATACATGAATCAAATGCAGAATCTCCCGCTGTGCACTACCTGCATTTTTCTATTTCCATGTTGTTTAAGGCAGGATGTGATCCCATTTGAGTAGTTTGCATGGATGTATGTGTGTTTTTTAACTCACACACACGTCCTGTGTAATGCTAGTAGCTGGTGCTGTTAAATACGTTAATAGAAAATGTTACCATAACCCAGGAAAAATAAACACTGATTAGGTACTATATGCAAGGTGTGAAATTTATTAGTGTAAAATCATCTCCAGACCAAAAACAATGTTGGAAACACCTTTTTATTTAATCTCTAACCTCACACCAAACTTACTTAACTGAGGAGGAAAGTTTCACATCACTCTGTTGTATTAAAATTAACCTGGTATAAACAGTCTGGTTTAAAGTCTTTTATTCTGTCTTTTGTGTTTTTATTTATTCAATGTTATCTATATATACAATGTCTTATTGCTAAATTTAAATTATTCTTTCTGACATGCCCTTACGTATCCATGGAAAGCAGATACTGTAAGCAATAATCATAACCATGATGACTATAACTTCCACTGGTCAGACATACTTGCAGGTGTTTTTTTCTAGAAAAGACTATAGAATGCTTTGTCTTACTTTCCTGCTTTTTGCATTAGGATATTTAATCTTCTCTTTGTCTATATCTGATAACTCATTTCTCAGTTGCAGAAATAACAGGCATTTGCCTGTTCAAATGCCTGCAGGCATTTGAAAAAGATCCACAATTTATTTCCTCTTTAATGCAGAAGCAGCCAAAGCAGTGTTGGCCTCCTGAATTCAGTAACACTGCGGTACCTATTTCTCCTGGGAGAGGTCATGTTACTGGCTATTTGGACGTGACAATGGTACCTGATGGGTCCCAGCTGCCCATCCTTCTTCAACAGGCATTCTGCTGGGGAGTACACGGTTTGCGCTGCGGGAGGTCTAAAGTGTCTCTGACAGCAATCGAATAAACCTGGCTCTGAGGCTTTCTGTAATGATATATAACCGATCAATCCATTTTGATCCAGGTGGGGCTGAATGGAAAAAGGGAGAAAAATGTTGCACTTTTCATTTTACAAGATGACGGCTTGAGGACACAGCTGATCTACATCTCAGACTGTTGTGGTTTGGGCCGGACTGACCACTGAAGCAAGTGACAGATGTTCTTCCCCACGTCTCTCTCCAAGAAGAGGAGAGAGAGAGAAAGACATTTGTGACTTTAGGAAAAAACCCTATTTTTTATCTACTTTAATGAAAATATTAATAAATTAATAAAATATTTTAAAATTAAAGTAATAAAATGTATACAACATTTTAAAAAACGTATCAAGCTCCCAGGATGATGACCGCATCACCAACAGGCACTGTGAAAGTTCCAGACTGGACTCGACGATGGATGAGAGCTGGATTCCAGATCTAGATTCAGGAATGCACAGCTACGGATCAAAGGCAGGCGAACAAACAGTCCTCCTCAGATGCTGGCCGTTGAAGAAAGGGACCTGACCCTTTGATCTCTCAGCTTTTATACTGAATATGAGACAAATGGGATGCAATGCCCCGTTGGTCAGTTTTGGGTCACCTGGCCTGTCCCCTACGAGAGTGACCTCTCTATGCTTTTCTACTTCTGACCCTTCAATGGGGCATATAACAAAGTTAGCTGACCTTGTTTGTTATAGCAATAGTATAACCTCTCCACTTACCATCCGTTGCTATAAATTACAAATAATCAGGTCTTATCATTCTGAGAATGAACAGTGTCTCCATAACATGCTGTTAATTTCAGAGAGTTTCAGAGATTACTGTTAGTTTGAAGAGGTTTATCTGCAAAGTAAAATTACTGGGTAGAAAACTGGTTCTGTTTTACCTCAAACCTGGACAGATTCATCTGCTCTACAAAACGTAAAGCAAAACAGTTGCCTTTGGGTCTCATCCCTATCTAAAACTGGGAAGTGATGTTCATACATGTTGATGCACTTTGTGTCTAATCATTCTAATAAGATGTCTCATTACCTGTATAGCACACACATCATTGCAACTGCTATCTAGCTTTCTTTAACTTTGAGTGCTGTAGATGCATGCACACTTGGGCATAGAAACTGTCTTGCCAACTCGTTAACAGTCCTCTGAGCTCATTAATGATAAAGTACAGAGGCTTCCTGAGGGGCTGAGGAGTGCAGGTCTCCGCAGAAGACCCCTGTGCCTTGTCCCCTCTGGGGCAGCCCAAGCTGCCAGGGTCAGGGGGATGCCAGCAGAGTGAGGATCTCATGGTTCCTTGCCTCCGCTGGGGACAAGGCATCTTGGCAGACTCCAGGCAACCTACAAGCAGGGATAAATGGCGGCAACAAGTTTCCCATGCTGCAGAGAGCCTGCATATGTTTGACATGTGGTTGCAGGCAAAGCAGGTGACTAACCCTCAGAAAGGTGAGTGTGCATTTTATTCCAATCCAAAGCACTACCTGAAAACCCCAAATGAAGGTAAATTTTGTTAACCAGTGTCTGAGTCCAGACGACCAACGAGACAGATAGTCTCCCATATCTGTAAACATAGAAATAAGAAAATTGAATTGTTTACCCTCCTCCTGTTCTGAGGTCTCAGAATAGCACAGCATCCTTTTCTTAATAATACAATAACATTGCTCCTTTCAACCAAAATATCCAGGGGTGGAAACAACTGACAGCTTTTTTTCCCCTTCCCTCCATTATTATAACTCATTTACTTCCTCTGGGAATTGCAAAAGAGGAATGTTTTGCTGGGATTGTGAAAAAGGGAGTTCCAGCTTACTGCATGTGGGTTGAGGGGTCATCTCGCCCATCAGGAACAGCCCTGACAGTTGGAGAGGAAGGGAGGGAGTTGGTGCCAAAGAGTTAGTTACTTGGGGGCACATGTGCAAAATGATGTGTTGATCCTCACACCAAATCTGTGCAAGTTGTTGGAATAAGAAAGAGCAAAACTAATAGAAATGTGTAATGGTCGTCCAGAGGAACAGAAGGAGGTAAAAGCAAACAGGTGAGTTAAAGGGTCAGTCTAGGAAAAGGGAGTATAACAGAGAAGTAAATGAGCTGAGCAGTTTCTGGAAAGTAGAGGGGAGAGAATAAAAAACAGTCCTGCTGACTTTAACAGAAGTTTTACATTGATATGAAGGAAAAATAAAAGATTCACCAAAAAATGATATGTTGAAGAGATATTTTCTCAAAAACTAGTCTGCAGGTAGCTGAGTCAAATAAACAAAGAGATAGAAGGTACCATTGGAAAAGTTATAAATAAAACTAGGACACTAAGTAAACTTTCAGTTATTTGCCTAACTGCGAAGAGGGAGGGAACCCTATTTTAATGTCACACAAAATCCTCATGAGTTTTTTTTTTCCTTTTGATCGATGAAAAACTAAGAAACAAAAGTCAGTTTAATTTAGTGTAACTTCAGATTCAGGTTTGACTTTTTTAAGACTCTTCAAAAACTGTATAAAATTATAGTTCCTTTTTATTTTTTTAATTAATAAAGTATGCAAACACTGCAAAAGGTCTAAAAACTCTAGATATGCTATGAAGCCAGAAATGAAATCTTTTGACTTTCTGACTGAACTCCAGAAGAAAATTTATTGCTGAAATTTCACCAAATTCTGTGATAATTTTAGGCCTCATAAAATGACTTCTTTGTGTAAGGGAGCAATTGCCTGAACCAAAAATTAAAGATACATTTTCTTAAAGTAAACCATGAGAAAACAAAGCAATTTTCATGCCTACTGTTTATGAGGTGAACTCTGACATACATCATATAATCCATTAGAAAAAAAAAGAAGTTGACTATGGGTATATGATCAAAGCTATTTGCACTGAAAACAGAAACAACAGCAAAAAGCAAACAAAACCAGTTTCAAAAGTGGCCACTGTGTCTTGCAATCACTGACATTCTCTTCTCAATGGGCCCATAATTTAACAGCAATTTTCTTCTGAGGAAGACATAAAACATGAGCCATAACTGCTGCTCAAGGCAGTATCCCCTTGACAGCAAGATGCTGCTCAGCTTGAAATCTGGCACCAGCATGGCAGTTATGTGTTACTGGTTATCATTTACAGTTTAGTAATTAGAAAAAAACCTTAGCAGTAAAATTTCTAGTATGCCACGGGTTTGAGAGAGAAGGAATGAGAATGCTGCTCCACATATGTGAATGGAATAACTGATACTGAGATAATTCCTCTCACCTTTTCCCTCACATATATTCACTTTCACTATACAAGAACCATTTAGCTCTTAAAAGAATACAATCACCAAATACTGCCGAATGCTTCCAAAAAGTTGATGCCTAACATCCAAGGGATCCTTTGAAAATCCAGGACACCATTTGTGATAGATGGTACTCTCCTGCTGAAGTGCAGGGTTTATGCTGTAATAAATCATCAAAGCTGCTGCTACTCCCACTTAAGATTTATATCTTGATCAGTATCTTATGCCAGAATTCACCAGTCTGTAATTGTCCTGGGGTATTACACTTGGCAACAGTTTAATACTTCCTGTTCTTAAGCTATCATCTTACACTGAGGTTCTGTCTTTTCAGAAAATAAAGAACATGCAGGAACAACATTTGATCTCTATCCCTCTCATGAATCACTACCTCTTAGAGGCAGTCTGTTTTCATTGTATTTGACCACTGAATTTTACCTAGGAGAGCACAGATTGTGATGATACTGTGTTGCAAAGATCACTGGTGATTTAACAAAGCCTCCAGTGGCATATTTTAAGTGACATATGTTCAATATGAGTTTAAATTTGTCAGTAACTTCATGCTTCAAATTTTTGTCAGATGAGGACAAAGAAAATAAATATTAACCAAAATTTAACATGTTCTTTGACTGTCTCACACAGTCTGAAACTGATAGGCACTGCAAGCATGAATCATAGCATAACAGCACATATTAGCCTCCTCAATAAACTCTCCTTTGTGTTCAGGCTGCTCCAGAAAGGCAATGGCAGCTGAAGGAAATTCAATTCTGCTAAGCATCAGAATCACGTTAGCTGGCTGACCACAGAGATCAAGGACTAACTAGAAGAAAGGGAGGCTGCTTTCAGCTGAAGAGCAATTTTTGCATACAGGAGGGAAGAAATGTAGAACTGCAGGTTTGAAGCTCATTTTAATAGGAGTTTCATTATGACTCCAGTGAATGCTGCTAGATCTTAATTGAGAAGTATTAATTAGTACGAATTGATACTTTTAACCCATCCACTGTGGCCGAGAACTTGTTCTAAATGTAAGCATATTGAGAATGGAAAACCCAGTACAGAATATTCCAAATGGAAACAGGAAAAAGAAATAAATATTTTATTGGGATCTGAATTCTAGTAGCTTCTATTAGAAATATGCTAATATATCTTTACATTTCTCACAGGAAAACCATAAAGAAATGTGAAGGTAACTATGAATCTTGTTAGCTAGGTTGTGGGAATCTATTCAGACAGTTTTGCTGGGTCCTGTGGAATTGTGTCATCAATACACATATGGACTGAACATCTGCCCAAGGATCCAACTAGCTGTGTGTGTGTATCTATCTTATAAATCTAAACAGTCTACTGTTAAAGCAAACTCTTTCCACTCAGGATTTCAGGGTTCTCCGGTTTCTAACACTAACAAAGAACTCAGTCTTACAGGATGCTCTGTATTGTCAATTACTAGTCAAGTGGGACTAATGTGTGGATAAAGAGAAGGGGTGTAGGTGGAAAATTATGTATACGTAGCCTCTGCCAAAGAAACGAGATAACTTTTCTAAATGTTACTTTTACTGTGACTCCTGCAGAAACTGTATGTAGCTGAGTGACTGACCAGAACACTTTCCTTGAAAAACCTGAAGACCTCAAGAGACAAGCTAGCTCCAATGAAAGTAGTTGCAATGTATCATAACTTCAATCACAGCTTTGGCATAAATGATTCCTCAGTAAAATTGCATGGTCTTTTCTCAAAAAGCATCTATTTGAACACACAAAGCAGACCACTTTGCTATTTTCCTAATTTTTGAAACTAACCAATTCATTTTATCCAGGAGTAACTCACAGAGAAAACACCTTTCCCTGAAGTGATGTTGTTATTTAGTATTTCCCAGCCTTCAGCCTCGTCATGAACATGTGCAGCACAACTGCATCACGAGAAATGAATGATTTAGAAAGGAAAACCTAATTACAAGAAATCTTTTTGCAAATTTTGTAAATAACTTTAATAAGAAAGGTGAAGTCAGTTACATACAAGAGGATTGTGTTTTAAGAGTCTCCCCTGGGAAAGAAACCTCAGTTTTCGGAGGTGTATGGTGGCCTCTAGTGGCTCCTGTCTTCAGAAAAAAAAAAAAATTGACAGCTGCCATATTTTTTAAAAAATATATTCTTGGGATGGTTTATTTCAAACCTATTATGCTATGCCCAATGACATATTTATTAGCTCTATATATTTGTAACTGCACATAAGTGCCAGATGTTGTTAATCTTCCGGAAAGAAAACTGCCAATAACAGAAATACTTATGGTGGTTATATATACATATATACATATCTATATATAGTATGTAAGATACATGTACATCAGAGATAGGCTTGAATCCAACCCCTTAATTTAAACATCCTTTGAAAAAGATAAGACAATTGAGTTCAGCTTCAAAGTTTTTTGCTCCAGAACATCTGCACTGCGAATAGCTATGTGGTATACCTTCGCCTTAACTTACTACAGTATAGAGAGTAGTTGAATGGAAAAAAATTGCTGGTGATATGCCTCAGAGTACGAAGTATAAATCCTCGAAATTTTTTATTTGGTCTCATCTAATGCTAGAGTTGCATTAAGCTTGTGACAGCCTTATGTCCTTTACTATTACACAGCTTAAGGATCTTTGCGGTTCTGATTTGGGGCAGCCCCACAGTCACAAACACCTGAGTCCTGTGATGCTGAGCAGCAGATCATATACTGAGTCAGGATACATAAGCTAGGTATGGTTTTGCCTTGCTTACCTGAAGGGAAAGGAATTTTCTTCACAGAGCATCCCTGATCAAGTAAGTGTTTATACAATATGCAGTGGTAACTACCGCTTTACATATAATTTCCCCCTTATGCTTATTATTGAAATTGGACAGTCTTATCAAAGGTGAACTCTTTGGTAATTGTGGGAAGTCAAAGAAGCAGGTAAGAAACCATGGGTCACATTTCACTCTGCCTGAAAGTACTCAGAATGACTTCTCATGGTTCCCATGAATGACTGAAAGCTCAGATTATCCTCTGTCGTAGCATGGAAAACTTTCCTGTCCTGTCTGATGGATCTGATGATAGCTACTGAAATTCACTCTTGATGCCAGAATGCTATTGTATTGGTTATGCCACTCTCTGTTCAATGTAGGTTTTCTGCATTTTATGCACTCTCAACTGAAAAAAAATCATGGAGTACTGCTTAAATGAACGAGGCATCACAGAGGGTTGAGAAGAGGCTGAGTTTATATGCTGGGTGGATGTGGACTCCCTACTGCAGACGCAAGGTGCTTAGCAGTGCCCTCTGTAACTTTATGTCAGGTAGTGGTCTCTTGCTGGAGAGTAACCATGAGGATTTGGTCCGTGCTTTGGTCTGGACTTAACTGCTCAGGGCTGATTATCAGCAACTGCGGTAAGCCACCTTCTTTTCCTCACATCCCCTAATGCTGAGTACTTCATGTGTCAGGGATCTCCATATGAAGAACATACACATGCTGATTATATTGCAAAATCTTTTTTTCTTTTTAGGTTGACTGACAATTATTTTTGTAAAAGTTCTTGAGAGATTCCAAGAAGATAATAAACAACATAACTGAACTGTATGATCATTATAATGCTGGGCAGCAAAACAGTGAAACAAATAAAGCTGGCTGAATTATGGGAACATTTTTGTCCAAAACGGGTCCTTTTGTTAAACATTATTATTGCAAATAACAATTTGAAAATTCTTCCTAGGCTTCAAAAGAGATTCTTTATTGCTTCCTGCAGCTTGATGAAAATCAACTAATGCTCCGAAAACACCATGATATGTCCTGAACTGACAGTTACAGTGTTTTACAAGTAAGTAGGCATTTAATATGTCCAGAAAATTACATCATTTGTCTAAATTTTTTTTGTTTCTAGTTGATTGCATCTAAAATGAGTTGGTATATGCTCTGCTATGCTAGGAAAGCTTTTTTACTGAATATTGAGCAGGTAAAATCACCTTTGGTTATCCTACTTCTTCCAATAACCATTACCACAGCTTCAGAATGGCAGCATGGAAATAACTAAAAATTTAATTTCACGGAAGAGTTATTTCAATGGTATTTAATGTATTACAAATAATTGTGAAACAACAAAAAAGGAAATGAGGTGGGCCCACTGGGAAACTCTCATCTACAGAGAGGCTGATTGAATCTCACACTCGGTGCTTGCTATGTGGCAAATCCTTTTACTCTTTTTACTGAACCCTGGTCTACTGGGAATAGGCAATCTCACATGTTTCTGAAAGCTGGTGTTATAAGGAGACAGTTGCTAATGGCAATGGCATATAAATGCTAGAACACAATCAGAATAATCCCAAAAAGTTGCATGCTGTTCCTCAGTAATTTCTCCATTTGTATTTCATATCATTGCAGTCTACAGACATCTCAGATATGTTTTCACACCCTGAACTTTATGGATCCTTCATATCTGGACAAGCAGGCCTTCCTCTCTTCCTTCTTTTCTTTGTTTTCAGTCTAAATGATTTGGTATTCCATGCATGGAGCCTTCTCCTATTTATATTATGCAAAACACTCCTCCAAGCTCTTCCTTGAAAAAAGGACCCTTCTACTATCTCCTGCTAATTTCTTCTTCCAAATATCTCTCCTACAGTATGTGTGACCTTGCTATTTCAGCTATATATACATATGTTGGTATGTACAGAAACACAGGAAATTTAAACATTTTATGTAAAAGGTCAACAACTCTCGTATTTTTCCCACTGTAAGTAAACCAGATGATCTGACTATTTAGTGTAAAAAAGCATTGTCTGTATGACCTCTAAAGGAAGAATTTAATTCATCAAGGTCTTTCCTTCTAGATTTGGATTTTCCTAAGGGGTTGGAAAGCTTGAATAGCTGTGATTGGTCAACAGAAATCACAAACTAGGTTCTACTTTTGCCTTACTTGACTGACTTCTATTCTGCTTATCTAGAAGCTGAAATTTACTTACAACCTCCACATTTGGAGACATGAATGTTACTATAGACCAGCAAGGTTCCATTGGTCACAGTCCTACTCATAGTTCCACTAATTAAAGCTTAATGTTCTCCAAAACTGTAAGATTGGATGGTACAAATTTCTAATAACTATACTTGGAAATTTTTTTTTGTAGATTAAGGTTCTGAGAAATAATTTAATCCTTTTAGCATTAACCTATCAGAAGCTTTTTCTTGCTCAAAGAAAGAACCTGCCCGGTTTATGGTTCCTGGTAAAACACATCAGCCTTCTGAGGCATGATTTACCACTTTTTTCGTGCTACATATTTACACTTAATTACGTTTGTTTCACTAAAGTTGTTCCATTCATTTCATGCCCTGAAATATGTCAGGTTTTGTGGTTTGATTTGGGTTTGTTTTGCTTGGGAAACTCTAAGAAAAGAAGGTGAAGAAGGAGTAGATTGGTTTCATCTAAAAAGAAAACAGAAAAAGAGAATGAACTGGGATCTTCAGTGGTGAACATTTGGACTTTTACCTTTAGAAAACAAAAGATAAAACAAAAGGCAACTTGTGGACCTTGGAATTTCAACAGAACACGCCAAGGCAACAAAAAAACAATACTCCTTATTAAGTAAGTGAGGGCTGAATCTTTCATAGTGGCTGCATGTCTGTTGGAGCTCTTTACTTCAAGACATGAGTGCTCTGACTTCGACTCTGGAAGCCCACTAGTGACCATGGTAGTGCCCTGCCAGCCAGCCACTTCGTTTGTTGCAGATCTGAGTGCAGAAGAGAGGTCCCAGAACCATGATGTGTACTTAATTGCCCTCAGAGTCCCACGTGGAGAAGGTCAGCTGCCGCATCTCTCTTGCCATCCGCTGCTCTCATTCCCACCTCCTACTCACAGAAGTGGGTAAATGGGCCTTGAATTTTTGGAGAAAATAAACTTGAGAAGTCTGTTTGTTCAGTTCCATCACTTACAAGATGAAATGTCTTCTCTTCTGAGGTTGTTTCACTTGCTATATATAACATCAATTATCTTTGTAGATGAATATTCTCCTAGAATCAGTTTTCATCTCTGTCCATATTCTGTATCAATTTCTTCATGAAAACACCTTCTGAAAGAAATTCACAAACTGCTCAGCCCTGAGCGCTCTGCAGTGATTGTCAGTTGACTGTTACAACAGAGAAATTCTCCCGTTATTCTGAAATATATAATTTTTCTGGATATAAACATCTTTCAGATTTATACATACACTATGCCACCCTGTACCACATAAGGAAGCTCAATAAATTAAGTAAAAATTTCAAAAATCTAGTGGTAACACCACAGTCCCTGATGTCGCTACCTAGAATTATTTGTAGAAACAGTTCCAGGAATTATATCCAAACTTTTTTAAGGTGTGCAAGAAGGTAGGTTTTGGACATACCTTGCATGAAACTGACACCACTTATTACATTACAGTTTCATATCTTTCAAATAAAAGATTGAAATTGATACAGGAAACGCTCAGATTCAGAAACATACTGGCAATATATATTTGCACAGCATACTCAGGCATATAACTCAAACCTGTTCTCTTATACTATTTAGGAAAAGTGGAAAGTATTTCTGGCATCCCTGAATGGAAATTCAATCATTTCTAGTGAGCTTGGTCAGAAAAATATCTTACTCCAAAGTGTCTGGGTGTGCCCACTCATACATGAATTCTACACTTTTAAGTGTCCACATGTAAGTGTCCAATAACACAGACACATAACCTGAAACACTGAAGACTTCTATGCAAATCTATTTTCCAGTGTTATTGTATGTTTAAAAAGATAAACTTCAGAAAGCACTTACTTTTTACCTGTTTCTGTGGGCAAATTCACAGCCAGGCTTCGTAACATCCACAACCTGTAATTGGAAGTAATAGTTGTGTGTCCTATACCTAAAAATACAAAAGCGGTGGTTTAAAAGCAGGGGGAAAGTGGGAATACAATTTAAACAAACATATATGTTGAGGTTGTGATGATTTATATCTATTCTGGTGGAGATGTTTTGGTTTGAGCTGGGTTTTTTCCTTGAAAACATTACCAAGGCTTCCATAACACAATTAAATGAAAACACGAAGTCTGTTTCTTCCCTGCTTTCCACTTTATGGAACTGTGACATAAAATGTACAAGCAGAAGGTGTCAGACACCACTTAATCATGATGGGAGCACAGTGAACTTCCTGCTGAGTAGCGTAATGACTATTCCAGGTGTGCATTAAAGGAGAATCAAATTAACATCAGTCCAACATACTTATTTGATATACCTCTAGAGGGTTTTTCTATTAGCTATTTCTTTGTCATTTTCTCCAAGTATCATTAACGCCTATGATATATTAGAGTATAGTTTATACATATAAAACTTTATCGGGCATTTTTAGAGAATTGGTGCCAGATACATTTCTAACATAATGCCATTTCCACTACTTTTATTAAAAGTGCATACCCACAGGTAGCTGTGGGTCATGGCCTACCCAGCTAGCACCAAATCACAGTCTGTCTTAAATAATTTGCAATACAAATGATGCTTTGAAGAAAATTATAATCACTACTGTCTGCCACAGGTCGGAGTGCAAGGAAAATCCCATGGAGGTCACTCTTATCTATCCTGGATATATCACCTTCACAATTACTGAAGAAATAAAATGGACTGCTTTCGTACACGGTTAGCTTCATCGGTTCTGAAAACTATGTGCTGGCCAAGATAATTGCAGCTGTTGCCTCAGGCAAAAATAAAAATCTACGACAAACTGTTCCTGTACATTACAGTACTTCTCAGCTAGATATGTCACTTCATAAACAGTGAACCCCCAAAGTACCATATCCTATGGAAAATGCTTTGCGGAGTTGCCAGTGTGGTCTTGGGAGGGTTGTGATCCCAAAAATCAAAATTCAGCATCCTTAGAATGAAACTGGATTTTCAGAATTTAACTTAAGGAGAAACCCTGATTTGGCATTATTTTATTTAAGTTCAGTAGAATCCAAGAAAGATTTTTGGATTCTTGGAAGAACGAACTTAGGTTACATTTTTAGACAAATATATACGTATGTGTGTGTATGGAGATATAAATAATTTTTATATATATTTATAATTACATTAATCTAACGTCTACCTCTGCTGTATCAAATGCACTCAGTTGGGGTTTCAAATATGCTGACAGATAAAACACACCTGTTTTATTACATGGCTTGGCTGCCCAAAATATGTCTATGTTTTTACCCTCTGTCCATAATCATGCAATCTAAGCAAGTATATGTTTCATTTACATATGACATTTTTGAGTGTTGGTACTGAGAAGTGTATGTTTATTTCTTCTCAAAATAAAATTTTATGACCTTTAGGGGGCACAGGTCCCTCTCCCATTCTCTCCCCTAGCTCTTAGCAATGTATGGTTTCTTGAAAACCCAAACAGAAAGCAAAACCCCTCCTGAGATATTACAGTCTGAAAGTTGCAAATGATTTTATGAATCTTGTGCATTGATATGCTACAATTGGTGCTACATAGCACCTCCACAGAGTAATAACAACCTCTTTCTGTCACTCTCTGAGGATGAAGAAAAACAATGAAAATCACTTTCCTCTTCTTCCAAATACTTCTGATATATTTTCTCTTAAAAATATTTAGTTTCAACATCTACTCTGCTTGAAGGTAATCTCATTATTCCTGCTCAGTTAATTTTTTATTGTATGGTCTGTAAGGCCAAATAGATGGCCCACAATGACACAGAAGATATTTGAAAACAGAAGTCAGTACTGACAAAGTGACACCGTCTTTCTAAGCCTTCCTCTCAGTTAAATCTCACCTAAGTGCTGCCTAGGCCCAGCCTAACCTAAATCATGAATTTTTACAGTGTGCAACTCTGGCTTTTCCTGACAAATACTCTTACCTGTAGGGAACTGGAATTCCTAGGGTCTGCTTATAGGTTTTCTGTTCAATTTAATCCAGGTTCGTCATCATCACCACTGTGTGAACTGACAGACTATTCAAAAATGTACTTTGTCCTCCTTGCAGAAGCCAGGCTCCGATATATTTAGCATGCTGTCATACAGTCAGACATATCATGAAATAGGCAGTGCTGGGAGAGAGCTGAGATACTGAGATCCATCTGCCTCCTCAGGCTGCTCCTACTTCACTCATCATATCTAACTTGCTCTTAGAAATTACAAACTCTTTAACATCTCTCAGTAACCTACTCCAAAAGCTCACTATATCTATTCATGTGGCCTGTAGAGGCATTGGAGTGATCTGAAATAATCATTGGCCAATTTTCCTGGTTTGAGGTAAGACAAACCATCTTTCTGTTTTACAGTTTTAATTTTTTTTATTTTTTTTTAGCTGGGCCTCTTCTAACTAACTGAACTCTGAAATTAACAACACATTGTTCAGAAAACTGTTCATTCTCACAGTGATAAGACCTGATTGTACCAAGGAGTGGTATGCAGAGGGGCCCTTGTTTATATTTATTGCTATAACAACCAAGGTCAGGTAATTTTGATATTTGCCCTGTTGGAGGGTTGGAAGCAGAAGAACGTAGAGGGGTTACACCTGTAGGAAGGAATGGACAGGACAGGTGACCCAAAACTGACCAACTGGGCTATTCTATCCCATCTACATCACATTCAGTATAAAAGTTGAGGGATCAANCCCTGGTGCCTGCTGGTGATATGATCATCATCCCGGGAGCTTGATATGATTTTGTGTATACTGTATCTATTTCATTATTTTCTTCTTACTTTAATTTTAGTATTAATACTTCATTAAAATTGTTAAATTCATTCTAAACTCCTAAATGTCTCTTATCCCTTTCTCTCTTTTCTTTTTGGGGGGAGGAAGGGCCATCTCTCAATTTAGTTTTGGTAAATTTGGCTGAAACCATGACACCATTTCAGAAAGTGGTGGGCAAACTGAGATGCAGGTACAGCCACGTGCACTCCAGTAGTATGCACGAGGCTTGGAAATCTTATGCCTGCTCTCAGGCCTTCTCCTTTGCCTTTCAGTATAGACATAGTAAAAAAAAAAAAAGCCAGCTGGAACAGCTTGCAATTTTATGCAAAATATCATCTTACAAAATACTGATGTGTCTGATTTCTGCCAGCAAGGCAGACTTCTGCTGGGTCCCCTTGTTCCAAACCATCATCACATAACAAACTTCAGAGAAATTGCAGTTTATATGAAGTAAATGCATTTTAATTTGCTCCAGAAAGATGATGAATAAAAATAGTGAAATAACTAATTATAGTTAACTGCCAGAGTCTGAGGCAAAACTAACTTGAGGCTTCTGAATTAGAAAGTAAAAACAACAACTGGAAAGTTCATAAATAAACCAAACCTTAGGAAAAAGAAAAAATTAATCAAGTCAAGTAATCTCTTTGTCCCTTTGAAACAAATAACTCTGCACTTACTGCTGCAGTAGTAAGACAAAGGGATGAGGAAAGAACACAAATAAAAAGAAGGAATAAGAAAGAAAACAGAAATGAACAACTGCATCCAAACCTGAATCCAGTTTGGAAAAGAAATCAGTAAGCCAACAGGTCATTAAAAGAGAAAGAAGACACTTTAAATCCATGCTGCTCACTACAACTTCTTCACATCCACACTAGAGGTAGTTTAAGTAGTGAAAGTAACCTTGCTATTTACAGATGAGGATCTGCGCCAATCAACTCTGCAAAAGGGTGTTTACTGAGTAAGTTTGTTAATAGATTTGGATTAGGTCCTGAGACTGAAGGAGAAGGGTATTGGAAAAGACAACATGACTGATGGATTCTGGTGTTTTCTTTTTCTTTGTTTCTATTTCTTTCTTTTACAAAGTATTGAAGAGTTTCTGAGTTTCCATGTTTCTACTATTAATGTCTATGGAGTTTCTATTCAGAAATTTAGTAAAGGGACAAAGGGACAGCCTGCACCTGAAAAAAAAAAAAAAAGATCCATGGTTTGAATTTTTCTTTTTTTTTATTTTTTATTTTTTATTTTTTTTTTATTTCCCAAGTGAAGAAATAAAAATGCTGTCTCCATAGTTGCAACTATAAGTATAGACTCAAAACTTCTGGAAGTGTATTTTTTACTATTTTTTTAATCCTTTTTTTTCATGCAGAATCAAAATCCATATGGAAATAATTCCAGAGGACCCCCCTCTAAAAGTAAAGCTAAGTCTTTCAGTTCCTTGCTGTGTTTTGGGTGTTTGTGATGTCTTCAGTTACAACAGGAGAATCCAAGAATCCTAAACTCAAATCTTAGCCAAGTACAAAGACAACAATATCATTTTAATACATTGTATTCCACTCACAGATCATCTTTTTACATCTGTAGATACAGTCATGTGAATGTGGGTTTCGAAAACCTGTCTGATTTCCATCTTTTGCTTTTTAGTAGAAATAATTTTAAAAAATCCCACTGAGGTAGAGTGGAAAAATAGAGTACAAAACTATAAAAGAAACATCAAAGCAAGTGACAGAGAATTATTATCTTGGTTCTTTATAATTTGTGGAGGAAAATTGCTAGAAAACTGTAGTGTGTCTGGTAAGTATTTGGCCTCAGCACTGGTGGTGCAATAAGGAAATGAGTTTATATCTTAGTAGCTTTCTCTTACTTCCCAGACAAGTTCCAGATCCCTGGAAGTGTACAGTCACACAAAGAACTGTTGAAACAAACCAACCTTGCTAAGAAAAATGATCTGTGAGAATTCTCCATGTTTTTGTAAGAGGGTTTGATGTAGGCATACTATTTTCCTGTATCAACTGTGTATATGGATTGGGGTTCCCATAGCTATAGGGCTCAACCCACTTGGAAAAATTTGTAGTCACTGGCGAAGTGGGTGTTGTCATTCCTCCAAATTTAACAAACCATTTCATGCGAAAATATTCAAAACACTAAAAGGACTGTTTAATTTTTGTAAGAATTGATGGTGGTATCTTTTCCAGACAGATAATTCATCAGTAGGCCTAAGCCTTCCAGGAAAATTTATACTGTCCAGTTTAAGTTCAAACTAGCTGCCTTCAATTTTTCCAGAAGCTTCAGGGTGTTTTTAAACACCTTTTCAAAAGATAACACATCATTTACTTTCACTGCACTCATTGTATTTGTCAAGAAACAATTTACAGTAGTCAAGCACTTACGGGGTATAGGAAAAGAAAAAAAGGACAGTTTACATGTCAGTCAGGAGAACATAATGCCATATTAAAAGAGGTTAAATCATCATTTGGCAATGAAATATTTATTTGTTCAAGTACCAGAACAAACAGAACAACCAAGTTGTATGGAAGCAAGGAGGTTTAGACGTATACATCTGTAGGAAGTTACATCCTTAATGAAATTGTTATGTCCAAAGATCTTTTAAATGTAATACCTCATAAAAGTTTTAATTACGTCTTAAAGATTTTAGCTGATGTATATGTAATACTTAACACAGCTCTACCTGGAGCAGATAAAAACATATAACTCTTAGAATGTTAAAATGGTCAAAAAAGGTTCTAGGATGGGAAAAGGCTTTTTGATTTTATATCCTCAATTTTCAGGAAAGGAAGACTACTGAAATCTAATTATATATCATTGTATCCCTGCAATGAATGCCAGTTAGTGACTCCATCTCTTATTTTCTCCTTTGACTTCTAAAGCTTTGCAGTTCTGACTGTAAAGAATTAGTAAACAACACAACAATATTGGTTGCATGCTTTAATCTACACTTCTATTTATTTTCCCTCCAAAAAGCTAACTCTGAATCATAGAATCATAGAATGTTTACAGTTGGAAGGGATCTTAAAGATCATCAAGTTCCAACCTTCCTGCCATGGGCAGGGACACCTCCCACTAGAGCAGGATGGTCAAAGCCCCATCCAGCCTGGCGTCAAACACTTCCAAGGATGGCGCATCCACAGCTTCTCTGGGCAACCTGTTCCAGTGTCTCAACACCCTCACAGGAAAGACTTTCTTCCTAATATCTAATCTAAATCTCTCCTCTTCCAATATAAAACCATTACCCCTTGTCCTGTTACTACACTTCCTGACAAAGAGTCCCTCTCCAGCTCTCCTGTAGGCTCCCTTTAGATACTGGAAGGTTGCTCTAAGGTCTCCCTGGAGCCTTCTCTTCTCCAGGCTGAACAGCCCCAGCTCTCTCAGCCTGTCCTCACAGGAGAGGTGTCCATCCCTCTAATCATCTCCATGGCCCTCCGCTGGACCCGTTCCAGCAGNAGGATAAGAGCCTCAGTTTAAAATTTTCAGAATAAAGAAATTTCTGTCTGTAAAAAATCATTTGAATACAAGAAACTTCTTCAAGGTGTCAAAGTATGTGATGCAAATGAATTAGTATATAAACATCCTAAGAAACAGTCTATGAAACAAGGTATTACGTTCATTGAGCACCACTCTCAATAAAAATAATTTTAAAGTCAGTACCAAATTGCAAAACTGGCATAAGGTCTGTCTAGCTGCACACTTTATAAATCTGAAATACAAAACTTCATTTTTCCCCAAAGAATAAAAACATCAGTACAATTTTATTTAATCTATCAGGAGAGGTGCTGCTGGTCCCTTATCACATAGATGATAAAAGCTGCTGAAACTGCAACACAGCTTTCCAAAGAAAAGCACTAGTTTTTCTGTGTTTCTATGAACATCTACCAGGAGTTTTACTAAATGTAGGTTTATAGAGCTGGCAGTGGCCTATAATTTTGGAGGAAGCAGGTGTTCTGGCTGTACTATAGGAATATGATGCGCTTTTGGGAGAAACCAAGTCAGACATGGGACTGTTCTAGAATATATGCTCAAATACCCTAATATCCCATTGCCATAGGTAATGTGGATCATACAAAACTGCAAGTAATACAAACCAAATGCTATCTAGCCTAGAAGGACAGGAAAAGAGATAGGAAATAGGTAGCTGCATCGGTTGTGGCATGAAGAAACTGATCTGGAGCTGGCCTGCACTGGCGAATCCATGCACCACATCAGTGCTTTGGAAGCCGTGCTTTTTCATATAGGCATATGAAATGAAGGGTCTCTGCATGGATATTTCAAAACGCATACGATCCCACCCTAAGTAATGCAGACTTGGCTATAATCTTGCCAACAATCATAGGTGTAGTGATGGATTTCCGCCAGAGTACCTCAGGAAAGCCTAAGAGAGCTCTCAAGTTGAATCATCCTTGATGAGTGCTTTTGATTTTACTTCCATACTTAAAAATGTGGGTTTCAGGAAAGGTTACTTTTGAGGGAGTGTAACAGGGAGCATTTAAGTGTCTTCAGGTAAGTTCAGCACATTTCCAAGAGCAGAGAACTAGTCATTGAATGCAGATCTACACTCTTGTGCAAAGGGAAAATACACTTCTTCAATTTTTTTTTTTTTTTAAACATAACAGTCTTCCCCACTCTTTATCTATGTAGATGTAACTGAATTCACAAGGAATAATTCTTCTGTAAAGCTAAGAAAGCTAGGACAATCAGAAAATGAAGACTCTGTTTCTAGAAAGATGATCATAAATAAAATAGGAGAATTTCTGTAACATGACAGTTCAGAGGTCCTGGGTGGAGGTTCTTACAGTAACTCCCCAGGGAACCCTCTCAGAAAATCAACAAACTCCCTAGTCCTCAGAGATAACTGTATGAAAATAGCTGGATTTTAAAGACTGTAAAGGTTCTCACTGCATTTGTTATTCTTTTGAAAGACTTGTTTCCTCTCTTTCCATTTACCAAGTTTCAAGGAAGGGAGACCAGAAGGTAAAGGAGTACACTGCATTCTACTAAAATACTGTTTTATGGAAGACTTGATATAAAACAGGCAAAAATATATTGCTAGCAACAATATCCTAACAATGGACACTGCTATGTGTTTGTTCCCCTAGGTTTCCCCTTTTCGTAGCCATGTTCATCTGCCAATCGGCTATTCAAAAGGGAAAATTCATTAGAATATGTTTTATAATGCATCCAATGAGATCGTATTCATCACTATTCTTGGTAGCTATTCCAGCAATATAAAGCAGACATCACACTGTCTTATCCTTCTCTGTTATGCTTGGGGCCCTATTGTGTTATTAAAGCAGTGGAAAGTAGTAAAACCACACCTATTTTTATGGTCATATGAAATATTGATCTCTGCTGAATAGAGGTTTCCATTTTTAATGCATTACATAACATTCCTGACTTTAGTAATGGAGTTTACAGTTTAGGTTATGTGAATTTATTTATATATTTTTCATATGACAAGAGAGTTTCTCTTTGGTTTTTGTAAAAACACCAAAACTGTTGAGATGTCTACATCTTCTGGACTCTATAAAAAGCCAAAATGTCCATTTAATAAAAAAAGTAGCTTTCATTTCTTAACTGGTATATCGGTAAGCACAGTTCTCCTCAGTTCCCAGGTGTAGGTAAGTACCTTATCTCCATTCTGGAAAAA
>VXBW01004994.1:249925-279281 GCA_013400375.1 Thinocorus orbignyianus | reverse complement strand
TGGTCTGTAATAGACTCCCACCAATCCAATACTGTTTGCGCAATGATAGCATGAAGCTGTTTACTGGTAGAAAGATTTTGTTGAGAGAGTGGGATCATTTTGCAATTTATAGAACAAGATTTCAGTTTGCTTACATTATTTCTTGGAGGAATGCTGTGTCAATTGAGTGCTTGAAGTCCTACTCGTGTGGAAAATCTAATGTATGGGAAGAAAAAAAACCCCAACCAACATTCAACAGCATGACCATTATGTCTCTGCAAAGCAAAAAAATGCCTGCAGTAAGAAACACCACACTGATTTAAGCACTGCTGTCAACATTTGCTTCTTTTGGGCCCTAAGGACCAATAGACTCTTCCAGGGAAGCGAATCTGGATCTTACATACAGGCAAAGCTCCTAGTACTGATTATCCACAGTCAGGTCCCCAGGAACTCTTACTATATTTCATATTTTTCAATTTTAAAAGAATGCACTACTTATCTTGAAACCTTCTTTTTCCCAGAAATGTAATCCATCAATAAAAATGTAACATCAGCACAAAAAAAACCCACAAAACCCTGCAGAGCTGATGTTTGCCTCTGATTTCCCCTTGAGTGTTCAATACATTAATATACAACTATCCACAGCAAAAATCATTATCCAACAGAATTGTTCATAAACATAAAATAATACTATTCACTGATGTGAAACTAAGTTGGGAGCCTCTATAACTAGCCATCGCTGTGATAACCATCACTGTCAGAGCCTCCTTTTCCTAATTGCATACACATTTTTCCTTCTGGATTATGAAAATGACACAAAGGAACCAAATTTGACAGTTATATTATTGTTACAATTGTTAACCATTCATTGCTTCTATCTGTTTTGTCCATCTCCTTGAACTGTAAAATGAAAAGTAGCAACTTAAAAGGTAGTTTTATACCGAGGTGAGAGGAAAAAGATGACTGGGGTATTTCTTAACACTGGCTCAGGGGAGACCTGAAAATTCAGAGCCCTGCCTCAGAGACCCACATATCTTGATGTACTCCTATCTATACTATTATGGTGTATTACCTTTATTCCCATTCCTTCATGATTAACATCCATGTTTATGATACCTAAGAGCAACAAGAAATGAAAGGCTACTCAAAAAGCAGAGGACAGCAAAGCCCAGATTTACAATAATAATTGTTTCTCAAGTCTAAAGAATTTGATCAGAACTTGAAAGAACCTCATCGACGTTTCTGATTTATAAAGAATAAATAAATAATTTTTAAAAAATTACTACATTTCATTTCGTATTACAGCACACAAAATTTCACTTCCCTACCTAATCTATCCCTTAATTTCTCTTTACTACCTGTGACTATAGTATAGAATATTCAAGAACTTCCCATTATCTAAACACTCAAAAGCAGGCTACAGTCATGACTGTGTGCCAAGCCTGTAAAGTATCTGGATATAGTTTGTTTTCTTTTCTGGACAGTGGGTATAGCTACCTGCAAATTCCTAAATAATGACTCAATGTTACCACTGGGTTTGGGGTTTTTTTGTGCAAAGAGTATTTTTAAATGGCCATTGATAGACCATAAGCTGAAAAACAAGTAACAAGACCAAAACTCTTGACACTTTGTTTCCTACAGTTTTCTCTGATCTTTCTTCCAGTCCCTGTATTTTATTTCCAGTAGTGAGGAAGATGTCTTTGCTGAGACTGGTGCCAAATCAATGGCTAATGCCTGCTGTTCATGCCACTGCTCTCTTTTCATTGATGTTCATCAATCTTGAAAGAATGTCATTATCTTTGAGAATCCAACTTTCACAAAATCATAGAACAGTTTGGACTAGAAAGCACCTTGAAAGGTCACCTAGTCCAACCCCCTTCAATGAGCAGGGACATTGCCAACTATATCATGCTGCTCAGAGCCCCAACCAGCATGACCTTGAATGTTTCTAGGGATGGGGCATCTGTCACTTCTCAGGGCAACCTGTTCCAGTGTTCCAACGCCGGTACACTGGAATTGTGTATCATTATAAATTATTTCTTCCTTATGGCCAATAAAAATCTACCCTTTTAATTTAAAGTCATTATCTATCCCTTGTCCCTTTGTAAAAGGCACTGCTAAAAAGTTTGTCCTCATCTTTTCTGTAGGCCCCTTTTAAGTACTGAAAGGTAGCAATAAGGTCTCCCCAGGACCTTCTGTTCTCCAGGTTAACTACCCCCTATTCTCTCAGCCTGTCATCGTAGGAGAGGTCCTCCAGCTCTCTGGTCATTTTTGTGACCCTCTCCAACAGGTTCATGTCCTTCCTGTGCTAAAGACTCCAAAACTGGATGCAGTACTCCAGGTGGGGTCTCACCACAGTGGAACAGAAGGGCAGAATCACATCCCTCATCCTTCTGACCACACTTCTTTTGATGTAGCTCAGGAGGTGGTTGGCTTTCTGGGCTGTGAGTGCACATTGTTGGCTCATATCCAGATTTCCATCCACCAGTAACCCCAAGTCTTCTCAGCAGGACTTGATATCAGATGTTGCCCTGACCTAGATGCAGGATCTTCACTTGGATTTGTTGAACCTCATGACGTTCACATGGGTCCACTTCTTGAGCTTGTCCAGGTCCATCTGGATGGCACCCCATTCCTCAGACATTTCAACCGCACCTCTCAGCTTGGTACCATCTGCAAACCTGCAGAAGGTGCACTCTGTCCCACTGTGTGTCATTGATGAAGATATTGAACAGTACTATTCCCAGTACAGACCCCCGAGAGATACCACTTGTCACCACTCTCCATCTGGACATTGAGCCATTGACCACTGCCCTCTGGATGTGACCATCCTTGCAATTCCTCACCCAATCATATCCATGTCTCTCCAACTTATTGAGAAAGATGTTATGGGGAACCATGTCAAAGGCCTTAATTTCTTTCAAATTTGTTGGATGGGATGAAGGGAACTGACAAACAAATGGGTTTGTTCTACCTTCTAGGTCTTTTAACACCCACTTACATAATGAAATGATGGAGAAGTATGGGTATGAGCTTTTTTGCTCCCCTGTTCTTGGTTTCCCAGTTTGTTAGAATGCTTAAAGTACCTAAAATGGCACCTAATCTAAGATAAAAATTTTGCTGCCACTACTTAGAGGTGTGAAGTTATTAATTTAGTTTTCCTGTCTTTTAATTCAAAATCAGACATTCTATTTCAAAAATTTATTTACAAACAGCAACACCACTGTAACTGAATACATATACAAAGAACACAGTCCTACTGCATTATGTGTACTAAAACCAGTAAAAAATCCACTAACTTGCATAGCTCATGGTTTTAGGTATCAAAGTATGCGCATAGTACTGCATGTTTTGGTCTTCTTGACATATCGGATGTATCCAAAGAACATATTTTGGAGGAGAAAGTCTCAAGAGTACGACTATCTGAAGAACTGTTAACAGGTGCAGATCACATATTTAAGCTGGAAAAGAAGGTGGGCAGCACCAACAAAAAAATGGTCAAAAGAAAAATATGACAAATATATCTCAATTCAATCTCTCTCTAAACTGACAAAGCTGAAAAAAAAAAAAAAGCTTCACATTTTCAAGCACATACAATTAGGCATATTTAATCCCATTTAAGTAGTCATCCTAATTTTGTACATTTCAGCAGCAAGGGGGCTGAGTTGCTATCCATTCTGAAGATTCAAACACGTATTCACATCCACAAAAAAATAACCCTGGGAAAGCAAAGAGATTCTATGGAAAGGATCCAAATAAATTGACAAGTAAACTTCAATTATATTGACTCCTCAGCTTCAGGAACTGCCAAATCTTTCTCAGCAGAATGATTTATCTTCCAAAATCTTACTGTGTTATTATTTCTTACTCTTGATAAAAAAGGCCTTTGGTTTTGTGAACAATTAATGTTCTCCATACCATGAACACGTGCATTTAAATGCAAGCGATGTTTATTACGAAAATTAAAAAAGCCTGTTAAAAATTAAAGAGAACCAAACCAAAGAAAAGTAAGCTAGAGAAAATAAAACATTACTTTTACTATGACAGTTCAGATGCTGCATTTGCATCTACTGAAGTCGTGTACTCAGAGATAATTTCTTACATTGAAGGACGTTAGAAATGACCAATACTCAACATATACCACAGGTCCCTTAACATTTTGGACCCTAGACCCCTGTCAGCTCTCAATATTGCTCCTTTTTTTTTTTTTTTTTATATTAACAACGCCTACAAGAAGAGAAAACCAAGGCTAAGACAGTAACCATTCTTACATTAGATACAGACCATGGAGTGAAGCTGAATCAAGAACTTGTTCATATTTGGATTTGATAATGCTAAAATCACAGAACAAAGCTGTAGAACTATTTTCAGATTTCAAGAGCTTCCTTTTGACTACTTTTACCTTGAGGTGAAATGATACAGGATTATTTGGGTTTTTTCTGGTATTTTTGGCAATTGAATTAGTAAGAAAGAAATGAACACCTTATATATAAAAGCACCCACAAGAAACACAAGGAGTGTAATTAGGCCTTCAAGTTAATATTTACCCATAAAAAGTCCCATTTTTCCAAAATAAAATATTTCTGCTCAAGTAGCAGAGTGAAAATACCATTTCAGTCCACAAATGTAACTACTGCATAATAAGGTCACTTTGTAAAAAAAGAAAATCAACTGGTCTGAGTCAAATTTTCATTGGAATTATTTGTACCTCAGAATAACAAAGATGTTAGCAAAATATTTCACTCAGACCTTTCAAATCTCACTATTCTAAGTTGTTCGAATTTCACCACATTTTAAACACAATAAAATTCAGTTACTATAATCTCAATCATACACTTACCAGTCTTTTTCCCACAAGCCTTGAATCCTAAAAGTTACCATGGAAACAAATTCTACATTTCCACAAAATGGAAGAGACAGTTAAAAACAAAACAAAACTAAAAAAAGATAACTCATTGCTAACCATGCTTTATTCAAGATACAAAGGTGGCAATGGTCAACTAGCTTGTAAGGAATAACGCGATTGACACTCTATTAATAAATTGATCAGTGATCCAAAGTAGCATGGCTCACATAAGACCATCTCAAACAAACAAAAGAACCCACACTATTTTCTTCCAAATAAGCACTTTTACAGTGTATTTACAATATGCCATTTCAACTGTTAATGTGCGACAAGCATGCCACTAAATCAAAAATTATCCTGTAACTTAAGTGGAGGCAGAACTGCTATCTGAAGCTCTAGACTCAAGCAGCATATACTTAAAGTGTTTCCTACATCAGAGAATTACAGAGAGATTTAATCTCTCACAGCTTTGGTTTCCTATCTATAAAATGGGGATGGCGATGCTTGTAACAGCAGATAACACTAGGGAAAGGTACTGTTTATGTTTGTCTGCATGGCTACTTAATCATGCAACATCATACAATTGACATATTGTGGTCTATTTATATTGCATGATGTTTATCTGTGACTTTGAGCAATACAAAGAAGCTCCAACTTCCAAGGTTGTCTCTTATGTCTATAGAGGTGAACAGATGCATCTCCTGATATTTATTTTATACCAAGGTCTGATACATTTCAGATTATACGTGACCTAAAAGCATAAGAAATAGAAAAACACAAGGGTTAGAAGCCACAAATATGTTCAACTGGGGATTAGTTATCCTCGTTCAACCTAAGCCCATGGAATTTCTATTATTGGATGAATAAAGACTGGGATTCACGTTGATCCAGAAGTTCTTTTCTTATCCATAGGACACAAGAATAATCAGAAGTGGTTCTGATATAAGAGTTTTTTAGCAAAGTCTCCTGTTTCTCAGTGATATTACTCTCAAAATATCTAAGGTTGGAGGGTATCATCCTCCCATTCAGTTTGACATCTAATTTATTCTCTGAATCCTTGTCATTCATTTTAACCTTGTTTAATCACTACATTGATCTTAAACATTGTGTCTTCTGGGGATGCCAATGAATGTAACAGTCCTCATAATGGCTTATGTCATGTGGAACCCTGTCAATTATAAACCAGTTTTCAAAGTACTAATGACACTAAAGTACATCAGATAGATAGTAACTCTTCTTAACCTAAACCGGATTTGAAAATACATTGTAGAATAGTTATATTCAGTTTCTCCACCTTTTTTTCAGTGGGTATTTCTAAGAGATCTTTGAAATGTGTTAAGCTGTTCATCAGGAATTTGAACTTGTACAGTAAGAAGTCACAAACTGAAAAAATTTGACATCAGAATTTGTCTAGGAGTCAACAGACCTTTGGAATGTGCTACAACACTTTCCTGAATGTATCTAAAAAAACATATGAGAAAAAAAAAAAGTCGTCTCATTTCTCAGTCTTTTTTTCTTTTATTATTCTTTATTCTCATAGTTTAGAAGTGTTTTCTTCAGTCTCAATTTTAAAACAACAAAATAACAAAAAAGAGAGCAAATGTCTGGAGAATCTGTAAAATAAAAGGTAATAAATATTACAGGTATTGAATTTGTTTATTTTAAAGTGTGAAGTAGACACATACTAACTTCTTCTAGTTCTCTTAAAAATAAAAATAAATTAAAAAATAGGGCTACAGTGGGAGGTCTTGAATCCTCAGTATTATTCCTCCATGCTGTTTCAAGTGCAAACCATGAAAGTACTTCTAGAAACTCAAACCACTCTTATATGTGGCAATTAGTAAAATCAAACCTATCGTTAAATGCAGTTTTATTCTTTTTTTTTTCCTTAAAAAACCTTTCCCCTGATAAAAACCAAGATGGTATATACTATTTTTGCTATAGAAATCAAAATTTGCAAAACTTTTGTATTTTTGGCTTTGCAAAGATCAGCTAGGACCACAAATTTCATAAAATTTCTTAGCACTGACTGCACAGGATAAACATGCCCTGCTCTCACTCAGAGGTAAATTTTAACATTTTCACTTGAGAAAAATTAGGCACTCGCTTGGCTTTAAGACATTCTCCCAGTTTCAGCCTAACTATTGTCACTGGTCATTGAAAAAAAGCTGTTGACAGAGCTTACAAGCAATAGCTCCTTAGAGTCGCAAAAGAAAATAGCAATAGATACTAAAGGAAAGAGGGGAGAGAGCAAAAGAGAACTGCATGTGTCTCAAGGGGTACGGCACTGATGAACCAATACCATCTAAACCTGAATATTCTAAGAGTGTCAGCCAAAGCTTTTAGAAGCAAAATAAGTGTGTGTACTTGCTAAAAAAGTATACAGTAATCATCATAAACAAAAAATTAGTCTCTGATTGAGTCTTCTTCATTTTATGTCTTTAAAGAACCCCTCTATTGCTTTTCTTAAGTCCCTTCTGATACAGTTTCATCTCATGTAACCCTGTTCTCCCTCTGAGGCTGGAAACTCAATATCTATATTTTCCTATATCTTCTGTCAAACAGAAAAGAAATAGGAAAATTTTCACTTATCTTTGCTTTTATAAAGTGACTACTGTACCCTTTGAAGCAACAGGGTGCACACACACTTGACCTAAAATTAAAAGTCACATGCTTTAGCAACCCATTTCAAGTTATTTGTATTGTGTCCCCTTATGTGCCATGATAATCAATGTATTACCTAGCAACTAGTACACATACAAGTTCACAATGCTATTTTTGTCATTTTAGAACAATCACCTAGAGTTAACATAGCCTTTGTTTTTCTAACAAACAAATCTTTACCATTTTTGGACTACAGTCCTGAAGTTACCTCAAACTGATGTTTACATATAATATAATTATCAGTTGCAACTTTAAAGTGTTTCTTCAGAGCATGCTTCACTTTTGCTTCGAACTCATTTACTTTCCCAGTAAAAGTCATGCCTCCACTACAATTACCACATATTTTACCACAGTTTTCATCTAGAAACTCTTCAGAGTGATTTCAGACAGCCAATCACAAGACATGCTCTGATGCACAAGGATTTAAACAAAGTTTGCATTTAAGATACTATAATAGTTCACTGCTGACCCTTGAACACTTTCCACAGTTCCTCTTTACTATATAGGAAACAGAAAAATACCTTACTCTCAAAATAATGCACATTTTACCTTTAAACAAAAGCTACAAAATATTTTGGTTTCTTAGTACTAAACAAAATTGAACTAAAAGCATGATGGTTTTTGATGTGAGTTCTCTTCATATCATTAGTATTCTTCACACAGACCCTTGCACACTAATCCTGTTCGCAAAGCGTAGATTCATCTTTGCAGAATTAACTGATGCTCTCCTAATGTATAACACTAGAAATGTGTAGTATACAGGCCATGGCATATTGCCTTCTTTCCTTAGTTCAAGGCTTGTTTGATGGAAACATGGAAAATTCTTATGTGTTTTTAAGTTTGGACAAAGATATTCTAACATCTTGCATGTGTAAAAATATTGCATATCTGTCACACCATTCTGACCTGTCCAGAATAGGAAAACTTTTTGATGGGATTTATGGATTTCATGTTTTGTGACACTTTTCCCTCTCTCAAAAGGTTTGGACGTAGGCAGTACTTTTTGCAGTCTTACATACAGTCTGAAAACCTCTTCAAGTGAACTGCTGTAGATTTCCATCTTCCAAAAACAGTCTTTTTAGTTAAGCTGATCTTAAGCCAAATAACTTCCAGCCATATCCCTGTTTTCACCAGACAAAAATAACTTTCACCAACACATGGGGCACACCATAGACTATAACATCTTGCAATCTCTCAAAAACCAGACAACAATTAAAGAGGAAATTAGCATCAAGTACAGTTTCACAGACGATGAGAGACTGAGCCATCACATCTCTGAGAATGGCTGACAGCTTGCCCTCATTTAAAGAAGCATCAGTAATGCCTTCCAAAAACAGGCCCAAGTCTATTCCACTTCTTTTCCACGGCTATATAAAGGACATAGATGTCATATTCAGCTGGCTTAAAACATCTAAGACTGCCAATCAAGACACAAGGCAAAACCCAATGAGAGTAGGTTACGCATTGACATGCTCCTGCCTTCATATCATTAAATTGTTAAACCATTCTATAACTGTTTAAATTGTATCTACAGCTAAAATTGAAATAATGTCTCTTTTTTTAATCTACTGTCTATTATCAGAATACCTAATTTAGAATTATGTCTTTGCAGAAAGGTTTTCCACAATTTAGTATTTCCTTCCTTGGAAAAACATTGGTGAGACATAGAAAAAACATATATATTAGTCACTAAAAGGATAATACAATCTGAGAAGAAATTGAACCAAAAAAATCTGTAGGCAAAAATTGGATAAACAAAATCTAACAAATATAAACACAAACTTACAGTAATAGATTGAATTGGCTTTTTTTGTTGCTATCCTGTGAAATGTTTAACCAGTGCCAGATTATCACCTTTGCCTTTTTAGTAATCTTATCTGCACTGTTATGTTCCCAGGCTACTACAAACATTGCATAAAGCCTTGTCTATATGGTAAATAAGCTCTGCCTGGTTACCTAGGTACAACATAAACCATTTTCTATGAACTGAATGCAAAATTAAGCATCTAAAAATGCAAACCTTAGGGAAAAAAGGTTTTCTGTCAGAATATGTTATTTATATTCAACATTCATATTCTCCTGTCAAATTTTCAAGCAATGAAAGTGAACAATATTTAGTGTAATTTAATTTTAAATCTTATGCTAATTGTCAGCGACCTTTGAACCTTGGAGGTAGTGCTACCATCCGCATGGCAAATGTAATTATGGAGTTTGATTTCCTATACGTTGTAAGCAATGAAACTGCTTTAATTGACACTGATATATATTTGTAATAACTTTTGTGTAAATCAAAAATCAATGTTAATTTTAGCTCCCTGGATACTATTTTTATTGAACTGGTTATTTCTTTGGAATTGGAGATATGCAAAAGGAAACATAGTGCAGAATGCACAGTATATGTTTTAAATCCCGGCATAGTTTGCATGTACGCCATTTATGTTTAAAGCTTGCGTATTTCACACTTATGCATACACAGATAAAGAAGAAATCCCATCAGATCTAGGCTGCCTTTAGGAGATTTTGCTTCCAACTGATTTTTGATTGATTGTCAAGCATGCTTCACAATGACTAAGCGGGATATCACTGTATTATCTGGTATCAGTGTTGCAGTGAACTGTAGATATCTAAAATGGGGCTACAAAAGAAGCTAAAACTGCAGTTACTCATTTTACATTTTTTCACTAGTTTTTATAGGGCAATCTAGATTTAGTAAACCTTTTAGCCCTGTTGTGCTTTCCAATAAATACTTGACAAACATTGCTAATTTGTTTCTTTCTAATTTAATCATTTTTCCTTGTCCCCATACTCATTGATTAAATGTTGGAAAACAAGCTAGAAATATAAATATCTAAAGTAAAGTTACAACTCCATACCAAGGAGAGTGGTTCAATAAAAACATTTATGGCATCAATAAAAATATTTTGTTGTCTGGAAACTGATGTTCTTTATGAATTCAGGTAAGTTTCAGATTAGGCTTTGAAATACTGACAATGGTTGCTGTGGGGAGTAGGTGATCTTTGTGGTTGTACCTCTCAAAACCAGCACGCTGAATTGCATAAAATATTTTTCCGTTGTCATAAAAATCACAATAACTTCTATTTTTTCGTAAAAGTAAAAAGAATAGAAAGGTAGTTTGAAATTATCCCTTATGTTTAGATGGTGTTAAACATATAAACTACATACTAAATAAAAATGGATTGAGGAACAATGAAGAGAATAAGAACACTCACAGCTCAAAGGTCGTGCTCTCACACACAGCACTGGGCTACATCTGAACTCACAGTGGTTTATCCTGCTGTGACTGCATAGACTTCATTAAGCTTCATCCTTTATATAAACACAAATGAATACATAAATAGAAAGCAAAGAGTTGCACAGATTCTGCTCTAGAAAAGGGGAGGGAGCGGGGGGGAATGTTAATCAGGAAGCACCCAGCTACAGCTCCAGTTCTGTTTTCAAATGCTGTTTGTTCACATTGTACTCCTTAGGAAAAAAGTTAATTTACATCATAGCTGCTAAGCAGAAAAATCAGTGCCTTATAAAATACCAGGGAAATTTTGCCATTCAAAGAAATAGCATTTCTTACCTGTAATGAAAAACATAACCTAAATGAGCTCTTTATAATAATGTCTTTTTTCTCTGTGTCAAGTAGATACTATTTTCTTTCCTGGATTCTTTAGTAGCAGTACTAGTCAGACAGGAGGATGTACCTAGGACTGCACTCCACAGTGAGTGCCATTACCACCAGATTATTTTCAGCAAATAGTGTTTGGGAAGAAGGGAAAACAGGGAAAAAAAATCAGACAACATCAAAACATAATTGATTTCTGTTAGCTAGCAAAAAGAGGTACATTTTTTAAATTCAGTTATTTTATTGTAAGCAACTTCTCATGAGCTAATCCCTTATGAAAATAAAAGAACGAGAAGAAAAAATTTATGAACTAGATTTTGTAAATGCCACAGAGGCTCAGGAATAACCCAACATACTTATATTTTACTCGGCAAACAAACCTTCGACTTGTAATTTGCTTCTTATGTAGCCTAAAAGCACTTTATTATATTAAAGCTTATTGATGCCTGTAAGGCCCTTTTACCTAGAGCTATTTCAAATGTAGTGAAATAATGCAACACTAATCTCTAAGACTTTTATTCCATAATAGATGTTTTTCTCACTAAATCAATTCAAAGGCTAATTGGGGTGGAAGGTGACTATCTCTAGTGGTTATAAATACATTTGCATTGCTATCAATCTTTTACACGACTGATGTTTAACGAGGCTGAACAAGAGCTCGGTCTAGACTTAAAACGGCCAAACTTGATTCGAATGCGTAGTCAATGGTGCCATCAAGTGGCAAAACCTGCAGTTGCAAAACCTGCCAACTGGGACTTCCTCGCACATTCTCACTTCCCACTCGGCACCCACGCAAGAGGAGGAGCACAACAAAGGAGTGTTGCAGGAGTGCAACATGTCTTTGCCCAACTCCGTGTCTGTCCTGTGGACCTGAAGGTCTAAGCAGCCCTTCCAACACGCAGACACCGTTGCCCAGTCTCCCTCAGCTCTGCTTGGCACCCGAAACTCGACCTATTACCATCTACAGGAATCAGGGGTGTAACAAAAAGCAGCAAATACCCCAAGATGATTTAAACCAGGTAAAGCCTTGCCTCAGGGTCTAGACAGACCAGAAAAAGTGCATCTTGGCCCACAGTCTGTGTCCATACATTCCAAGTCACTCAAAACATCTATAAGTACATTTCAAGCTCCTGTCCAATGAGGAGTCTCTTGTCACTTTCTGAAACAAGCTTGCTCACACTCACAGCCCAAAAAAATGGTAAACACCTTTATTGGGCACATAATTTAAGGTGTTATATATACTGCACAAGTTCCAGGTGTCAGAGAGAGAAAAGGACCAACAATTATCATCACATGACTGTCTCCAAAAGATTTACAGGCAAGGCTGTTGACAGTATCCCTCTAAGCTAGCTAGAACTGGAAATCCAAACTATAAAAGTCCAGTTTATCTTCCCCAAACCCCTTAGATTTGTCTGAAATAAGTGATAAGGCTCTCCTTAGACAATAAGCTTAAATAAAGTTTTGGGGATGAAGCATGTATAAAGCCATTTTTTTCAGCTTTTGCTTAATGAGAAATGCAAAAATATGGGAAAGAAAGCAGCCCTTTTTCTACCAGAAAAGTTATTTTTTGAAAGAGCTGTTTTGTTTACTTGGTGTGCCTGTGAAACAGTCAGATAATCTAAGTGAGTTCAGTGACTCTTTCCTCCACGTGTCATTTCTTCATGGGCAGCTTGCAATGAAGTGTATCTTCCCCTTGAAGAAAGAGTGATCTAAACCAATTATTTTGTGTATGACTGTTAACTTCTTCCCAATCGCCAGCCAGACTGTTACAAGTATTATTCATGGAAGGGCCATACATTGTGAATGTCAAATATATAATAAGCAGGCAGCCAATACACCCTTTACGAAGTTACAGCATTACTAGGGGCTCTCTAGAGCTATACAACCACAAACTTAAAGTAGCCAATTGTTGATAGGATGGAAGACTGAGTTTACTGAAGCCAGCCATTTTGATTCCAGAATTTTCCTTTCACGTTGCAGTAAACAGTTCATGAACAATAAGTTACGATGCTAAGGCAGTGGACAAGAAACTTGTATTCTGTCCCTTATTACTGAGCATTTGTAGGCACAATGTCAGAAGACAGCATTTGCTCTGTAAATATTAATGCTGTAGTATGGTACTTCACACTGCCAGTAAAGACAAGCTTTTATGTGAATGAATACATAGGCTAAAATGAGTATGAAACAGAAGTGGAAGGCTGAGGGAAAACAGCATCATGAAGACAGAGAAAATGAACCAAAAAAAAAAGCTAGAATCACTTACAGACACATAGGGGTACTTAATAGCACTTTCTCTAACTACAATATAAATACATGTTGTTGTTTAAAAGGAATTAGGAGATATACATGTCAGATTTAAAAAAAAAAAAAATACACTTAAAGAGCCTTTTCAAGACTTAAGCCAAGAATTCACACTGGGGAAAAAAAAAAAAAAAAAAAAAGTGTGCAGAATAAAAGTTCCATTTAGGAGGCCTGTGGCTAAATAGAGAATGAACATTACTAACAAAACCAAACTCCCCTCAAATGTGGTGCATATGCTACAGCATTTTTATTGTTCCTTTCATGTGTTCCAAGATCACAGCTGGTGTCACACCGACATTTTTAATTTCTGCCTCAAGTATTTTTTAAACAGAAATGCATATAATTAGAAAACAACTGAACACACTACATCTTCTCATTTATTTATTGCTCAGAAATCGAGACCTTCACTGCGTATTGCAAGTTCTAAAACATGACCAGTTGAGGACAAATCTAACTGGTTTGCATAGTACAAGCATATGTCAAAAATGAGAAATTGAGTACAGATAAAACTTGCAAGATTTTGAAATGGGCATTCCAAACTGAAAAATGATAGCAACTGCCCATTCCAGATTATTTTCCTTGACATTGTGAAGGGCTGAAATGTAATATCAGTAGCAAAAAAACCAACCCACAACCTAGAATAAAAACACACACGAAAAAGGACATTGCACTCTATGTTAAGGCTAGTTAACGTGCCAGTGCAACCAAGACTACAATCGGAACCAACCAATTCAATTAATGTTGTAGCTGTTTCTGAATTTCCTTACTACCACCATGCCACAGCAACAGGAGGGAGATCTGTGAAATCTAGCTATGTGACCAGTCATTGCTAAAACTATTCTGTGCCCATATAAGGGAAGTTTCTAAAGTCCTATAGCACCAGCACAGTAGTGCACCTTAGAGCTCTCACTCTTACTAAGCAGGAACTGAACCTGTGACAAGCAGAGCTGGATGCTTTACAGGGAACAAAACTCTCCCAGTCAAGAGGTAGCACTTTATGATCTCGCATTCTGAGTATCAGCCTTTGAAGCTCTATAACTGTTGCACAGAATCACCGGTTCTTTCATCTAGTAGAGCCAATGCACATTTCCAGAAGTTAAAAAGGAAAACAAATAATCTACAAGGGTTTGGATAAGCTTTTCTGAACTATCCTAGGAATGTTACTGGCAAGATTTTCCAAGCCTCTAGTGTCTAAAAGAGGTACATGGCAGTTAACCTGGTGTAGAACATGAAAGTTGGTGTCAAGGATGCTCTGGATACCTGTCAAAGTTCAAGATCAGAATATTATCAGGCAACCCAATAGAAACAAAAATAAAATTAACTGAGGTTATTAGACTGATAAATACGCATGTGACTGAGAAAGTTCTGAACAGTGAAATGCTAAAAGAGCTGACTACTAGGCAAAGTATTACTATAAGTTTTAATTTTCTCATACTCTTTCTTATTAGGTATCTGATGGTGAACAGTGATGGTGATAGACTACTCTGCTAAATATGTTCCAACATGTCTGTTCTTGTAGTGTGACTTTCAAAACTCTATCTGTTTTCACTCTTAATTTGAATTAAGTGTATTTGAAATAACTACATTTGAAAAAATGTCACAAAACATCACTAGAAATGTCCTCGTAATCAGCTGTCTATGCTGAGAGTGCTTGTGGCTTCTGACAAGCCACCGTAACTTAAATATACCTCATTAAAAGCTTCACAGCTGTTGCATCAGACAACCTTGTACCTTCACATAAAACACTGGCTAGAAGTGATCTCTTGAGTTTCCATGCAAACTGACTTTGGGCCTGTAGCTCTGGACGTTCCTTTGGAGGTTATGATGGCTCACTGCTACACTGCTCTTACGTTAGCGTGCTTGCTGAAGGTAAGGTACAAACAAGCACAGGATCACTGATGACCATAAACTAACATTTTACTTATACTAACAAGGAGTATTTGAATTTAAATCACTAAAACCCTTCAGCAACCACAAAGTTCAGCGCGTTTGTTTTTTAAAGTTAAAAACTACAACAGTTGGCTCTTTATTTATGCTTTTGTTTTATTTTGTTTTGATCTAAGAGCAGCATTCATATTTTAAAAGGTAGCTTTTGTGGTATGGTAAGATCATCCACACGTAAGCAGATGCAGTTCTTCTGCTGAATCAGGCGGTAATTTCTATCACATTATCTAGCAGAAATGCCCTACTTTTGTTGTACCGTGTTACCATTTATTAAAACAAAATTGGAATCTTTTCAGTCCAACAGCTTTTCTTAAAAGACTCTTATAGGCGGGTTTGACCTTTACATTATGAATTTCATTTCATTGTAAGCTCTTACATTTATATTACTGCTTAACATGAACTCTCACTGAAATGTGACCTGACAATCTATATTTATTCATGCTAAGCTTTCTGCTTAACAACCATCAGGCTAAAAGCATGGTATAGTTACTACAGAAATAATATTTCTGATAGTTCAGACAATGAAGGTCATACCAGCTTCACATAAAAAGAAATGTAATTTTTCACGTTTTTCAATTGTGGCATGCATTTTAAATTACTAGTTATAACTAGTTATAATAGAGTGTTTGCCAAAATTGCTTTTTTCCCTAACTCCCTTTTCTCTCTTTTAAGTGAAGCGTATAGTTTATCATGAGTACTGTTCTGCCTACAGGATAAAAATACCAAATACACAGATTCAAAAGCTACTTAGAAACACAGCTGAAAAAAAAAAAAGAAAAAAAAAAAAACAAAAACAAAAACAATCAGGATAAGGCCTGTCTGTGCTTGAGTTTTATTTGCGCATTCTTACCCCATTGGTCAAAGAATTTTGCCTTCCTGGAGTACGCATTCAAAGAAAGGATACCAAAGAAATCTGTAAGGTGTTAAGCTTCATGTTCTTACTAAACCAGATCAGTAAGAATAACTGCAAAAGTCTAGTGCCATGATGAAAGATATGGTTGATTCTTAATTCACTTTTATCTGGACACTAGCAGCTCAGTTCCTAGTCAGTCATCAGTATACAGTAACTATAGCTATTGTGCTAATTTCTGCATTACACTTTTATACATTAGGCTTCCAAAGGTATTGAAAGACCAGAACAGTAGATATTGCTAACATGAAAATACAGCTACTGAAATTTTAAGTTCATTTTTCTAGTTAAAAACAACAGTTGCTTTTTATATAAGCAGATAAATGTATGTAGAAATATGCAGATATTTTCACTTGTGCTCTGTAGGTATGTTTCACAGAAAATGCTCTACTGTAGAACTTAAAACGGTGTAATTTAAAAAAGCTGTACAACATGGAAATATTTATAAATGGCTCTTATGAAACAGATTTGTAGTCTTTTTCATAGACTAGTTACATGAGAAACTTGTCGAACATTCATAGGGTGTCAACATTTACAGCAGTTTAATATGCTGTAAAGAAGATAAGTAGTTGGGTTGGGGTTTTGTGTATATGTGTTTGAGGGGTTTTTTTCAGCAACACATTTTAACTGCAAAATGGAGCATCTTCTGAAGCACTTGTTCCATTCCTGGTTACAGTTCCTGAAAAAACAAACAAACAAACAAACATACATATTTGATTTGAAAATAACTAGTGATTTCAGTTACAAAGCAGAGATAATAAGAACTTTCAAATGTCCGTTCTACATGGCAGCATTGCAGCACAGCTGAAATAAAGTGTTTGAGCAACCATTGAAGTAGGAATCCTGGAGAATAAAAAGAAAGGAAAAAAAACACCCAAGACTGCAACGCCATAGAAAAATAAGTTTAGCACCAATGTTAGTCTTGTGTCAGTACAAGTAGTACAAAATGTTTTGATCCAGGTCTCCTTCTCTCCTTCAATAGCTCCATGGCAGTGACTCTGGATTACGCAGTTCTCATCTCACAACAATCCTCCTTACCTCCATACTCCTCCCTTCCCTCAGCGAATTAACTTGGTTGAGAGACTAGAAATCTACCTGCTTTGTGGTTGGCTTGGGAGAGAGGGAAATGTAAGTGTCTGGTGAGGGTGGCTAGGCAAATGTTTACACTCATTGCAGGACAGAGATCAGCTGAAGCAAATATTGTATTTGTGAAAATATGGAACCTGGTAGAAACAACCTCAACACTAACAGCAACCTAACCAAACATGTCAGCCCTATCCAATGAAATTCACCAATGTTGATTTAATACACTGTAGTATACTGACCAGAAAAAAAAAAGACATCCTGTGGTGATGAGGCTGGGATCACTATTATTATTATTTTGACGAGAGATATGCAAATTCCAACCAGTTGCAGAAAATTATTGCATGTTATTTCCCTCATATGCAATCTGTAATTATGATAGGTCAAAACGCAGGGCATATAGATCAAATTAATGCAGCTCATAATCAAGTTTTGAGCCAGCAGCATTATTACTAAGTCAGAGAATCATAGAATACCAGGTTGGAAGGGACCTCAAGGATCATCTGGTCCAATCTCTCTTGGCAAAAGCAACAGTATAGACAAGATGGCCCAGCACCCTGTCCAGCTGAATCTTAGAACTGTCCAACACTGGGAAACCCACCATTTCCCTGGGGAGCTTATTCTACCAGGTGACGGTTCTCATGCGAAAAACTTTCTTTTGTGTCCAATCCAAATCTCTGCAAGAGTAACTTGTACCCAATGCCCTTCATCTTTTCCTTGTGATACCTTGTATAAAGAGGGTCTCCATCTTCCTTGTAGCCACCCTTTAAATACCGGAACATGGTATTTCACGTCTTGAAAACTAGAACTGGATTTTTTCTTCTTTGAAATATCTCAAAGTCTAGTAGGCTTTTAACCTATTGCCTCTTAATTTTTCCCTTCAAATTCCTTTGCACAAAGTATGATAAACTCAACAAACTTTATACAACAATCACACTCAAACTTAGCACAGGTTTTCTGCCTTTGAAGCACCAGTAGCACTTTGTGCTATGAATAGACATATATGAATTTTTAAATCTCGCTTCAATCACAAACCAAAATGTGTCTGATGCATCCTTCTGTGAAGTATGATAGCAGTGCAGGAGAGGAGTTAAGCCCTCTTACATTACAGTCCATATTATAAAGTCATGACTCTCTAAAGTACTGGAATTACAAAATATAATTCAGATCTCAAAACTGAAAAAAAAATACGGTTAGCAATTCATTTACTATGCAGACAAGATGCTCTTCTTAATTAGGTAACACTTTCGGATATAAATTTTGTATGTTTACAATGAATAAAATTTTTAAACTACCAGATTTACTAAAATGATCTTAATGCATCATTAAACATTCTCATCAGCCTAAAGCTAAGACCATGCTTTCAACTACAGCTCTGTGTAGTCCATGTAGAATGTGCAATGCAATACAGAGCACATATTCAAGAATATGGCTTCCTCAGAGAGACTCAACTCTTTTCCAGAATCCTGTTTTGGGGAACAGTCTTCAAACCAATCTATGTAGTCTGTTTATTGGATATTGTAAATACTAGTCTTCATAAAAAGTATGAAGCGCATATCTTGGTTAGGAAAAAGATTGCTAGCATTCTAGCAGTCTTTGGAATAAAACCAGTAATCCAAGTTTCTCTAATAAGAGGACAAACAAGTCTGAAAAGGTTCATCATACTTATTATTCAATCAGTTATCCACCACTGCTCTTTAACAGCTCCAAAATGAAATTGGTCGCTTCCATGTTGATCAAGTTAATCTCATCTATGAAAATGCGAACTTTGGGATTCACCAAGCTGATCAATGAGGCAAAGCAGAGTAACAGCTAAATAAATCAGAAACTACTGTACAAATTTTCCCTGAAAAAAAATATTTCTAGTTTTCTTAAATACTGCCACAAAAATTATGACACTGAAGTACAATAACCACCCATTTTATTAACAGATTTCTTAAGCTATGACCAAAAATAGTAAAAAAATATCAACACTGAACTTGCATTTTTATTATTACCTTTTCTTGGAATTGGCAGATAAGCCTACTGTTGGTCTCCATTTGATTTAATTAGCCATAGCTATCAAGTAAAATGTATTATTACAGAAACACTTGATTTCTGGCATATTTTTAAAAATCATTGTCTATACATTGCATTTATGTTTTTCAAAGTTCTAGCTTGTTCGTTCTCACACCTATCCAGAAAACAAACCAAGATCAATTACTCTGTATAGTCCCTGTAACATGTCAGATTTGTAAGCACTGACAAACCCCCTCCACGGACGGACTGCCTGGTAATAAAATGAGACATGGCATGAATCTGGCCTCCAAGACACTAAAGAAAATGCTCTGCATTGCCCATCTGTACAGTAAACTTCACCCTGTGTTAATACATCTGCTAAGAGGAACTATCTGGCATATCGACAATTTTGTCAAAATTGGCAGTTGCTTTTCTAAAAGGCAGTGGGTAATTGCTTCGTAAAACAATATGGCTTTTACAAAATCTGAAATCTCACCTTTCATTTTTATGTCAAAAAAGTCTTTTTCGATAGCTATCACAATTGTTTCAAAAGTTATAGCATATATTCTTAAAAGGTAAACTAAAGCAACAAAAGACACAAAAGATAAAAGCATCAAGAAAATAAATATAAAAGACATACATAGCTCCTAAAAGAATAACTACAAGATATCTGAAACCACGATGTCTAAAATCAGTTTGTCATAAACATAAACATCCCAGGATTCAGAACGGAATTTTCCACTTCTTTTTCTGGAAGATCTAGCTAACTACTATTGCAAACTGGAAAGGAAGAATCCCAGCAGCACAGGATGCACTATCATCAGCTGTGGAACTGAAGTTCGAGCCTTAACTTCCATAGAACCATAGAATGGTTTGGGTTAGAAGAGACCTTTAATAATTACCTAGTCCAACCCCCCCCGACAAGTGCAGGGACATGTATCGCTACAGCAGGTTGCTTAAAGTCTCTTCCAACCTGACCTTGAACACTTCCAAAGATGGGGCATCCACAACTTCCCTACGAAGCCTCTTCCAGTGTCTCACCACCCTCATCATAAAAGCCCTCTTCCCCATAGCTAATCTAAATCTACCCTCTTTCTGTTTACAGTGTTTGCTCCTTGTGCTGTCACTAGACACTCTGGTGAGAAATCTCTCTCTGTCTCTCTCATAAGCCTTCTTTCAGTATTGAAAGGCTGTCCCCAGAGCTGAACAGCCCCAACTTTCACATATTAGTATTTTCTCAATAAGGAATCTCCAACTACTAATACTTCACATGCTGCTCTGGTGGCATTGGTTCTAGTGTACAGATCTCTTGCTCACATTCTCAGACACTGCGTTGCCTGTTGAGCTTTTCTGGTAAGTTAGCTTCTTGGTTGAAAAGTTCTAGTTGGGTATATTCCCAGCTATGATGTCCACTGCTGCCTTCAAGTGTTAGAGGGACTTCTAGGTGCTAGAGGTCCCCCCAACCTAAAGTTGGACAGCTATTTCAGTTCCCAGGACGTCTGTCTGGGTAGAAGTAGGCTGAGCATAAATAGGTAGGAGTGATTCTGTTTGGGATTTACCAGTTGCAGCAAGTGGAGATAATTTTCTGTCAGCAGGACACAATCTTGTCATAGTTCTCAGAAGAAAAAAAAAGGCATACTTACTTATAAAATGATCATTCCTTTGAAGGTTCAACCTTCTAAATCTAATTCCTCAGAGACCTCAGACTTTGGGTAGGCTGCAGCCAGATGAGGAGAGCAGGGTCATAATCTGCTTCTGCTCTAGATAAGCTCATTGAGATGGGAGACTCAACTTTTCATGCTCCTCCTATGTATGACATGTATGTGACAAATGAGTGCCTTGTGATGCCTAGCACCTATGAAGGATGAAAAGTATTTCCAAGCTTGCAGGAAAGATGGACCAGAGAAGACACATAAATCCAAGGGAATGAGGAGGAAGGGTTTTTAGATTCACTGTCTAATGACAAGAAGATAATATTTCAGAGGCAAGTTGTCTTAAGACCTATGTAAGTATCTTAAATAGCCCACATTATACATCACCACATGAAACCACACAGATATTAATTACATTTGTATTTTGAGTAAGGTTCTAAACGATGTGGCAATAAGACATGGAACTGCCTATTCTATAAGAAAAACAAATACCTAGCATCTGAGAACAGAATACATCCTTAAAACTACTCTACCTGAGTTACTATCACATATCCTGACAAAGAGAAAGATATCCTCAGAAAATATACTATTTAGTTTGATAAGACAATCAATGAAGCTGTACAGTGGCTTAATTCTGACATAAGTGATTCTGTAACCTTCATGTCTGTAACATCCTTCAAAAAAGCTACTAAAAGTTCCTAAAAAGCCACTGAAGAATAAATGGGGGCATAGTTTTAAGCACTCAGGTCTTAGAATTCCAAGTCTCAAAAAGAAGTTCTGAGGAAAACTTTTAGTTTCAATAAAAAGAAAGGATTAATCCAAAAAACATCTTTACTTGCAGCAGTTCTATAGATCTGTAAGAGCACAGGCAAATAAAAACATCTGTTTTGTGAAGCAAAGTGCTAGGAATCCTAACCAGGAGTTTAGCAACCACTTTTGTCTATTAAGTAGTAATAGTTCTCAAGTAAATATGCCCTATTTAATATCATATCAGATGCTCGCCAGCCACGAAAAGTCACCTCCACCAAACAAAAGGCTGTGACTGAAAAACCAACTATTTTCTTTTCTAGATACCTACCTGGCAAAATCAAAGATGCATTTATAGCACATGTCACAGTATCTGTGACAGCTTTTATTCTACATGGCACAGACAGGACAGACTAATCCATGGAGATCTGGAGGATATTTCCTGGTTAGAAACGTGCACTAATGTCTCCGCTCCATTGTTATCATTAGGTGTATTAAAGCATATAATAACACCACCTGTTAACTAAGCAATTTAACTGCAATGTTCATGTAGCATTCCAAGTAACATGCTTTCAGACTCCTTACCATCCAAAAAAGATTAACCCTATTCAGCAATTCTTAAAATTCCTTCCATTATTTTATACAAGACTGTAGGAAAGGGAGAAAAAGAGGCAAGCTTTAGAAAACTATCTTTATTTTTTGTTTTACATTTAAACAGGGATGTATTTCATTCTTAGATATCCACCCAATGTTGACTTCCTTAGTTTAGCAGGAAAAACCCAGTCATAAATGCAAACCATATTGGCATTACCCGAACATGCCAGCTTTAGTTCTGACCACTTTGCTGGAAGAAAACCTTCTTCACTATTAAAATCAAGCAGTTAAAAAAATATTGCTGAAAAGCAAGTGCCTAGATACTGGTCATTTCAGCAAATAGACAGCTCTTTCATTTCAAATATTTTAAGTCCATAATATACAGACTTTCTTTTTATGTATATGGAGCTCAGATCATATAAACACTGGACAGGTCAAAAGCCTTTGAGAATAAAACTAACCAGATGTGTCAGAAATACATACACCACATGGACTTACAAAGCAACAAGTTTGGACAAGTACTACAAAGAAGAATGTAGTTTCATATGAGAATGGTCAAGTAACCTTTCCAGCTCACATAAAAACAAAGAAATGAGTTTGAGACAAATCAAAACCACAAAACTGGTGGAGTAGAAACCCATGACCTGTTATACAGTATGTTTCTGTAGCTCCAGTTTAGGTTTTTTAAAACAAAAACTTAAGATCGTGAACAATAATAATGACAAAGATCTAAGTACATGAGCAAATAATCCAAACAATGAGATAAGCTTTTGGCTGTTAAGGAAAAATAAATTACAAAATACAATTAAAGTCCTTGTAAATGCAATAATTAATCCAAAGGTGTGCATTTATTTTAAAATACATTTTAAATGTTATGACAAAACAGATTAAACAATAAATACGTATGCCAAAAGGCATGTATGGGTAGAAAAAAATAATCAGCTCTAAAAGAGTTATAAAAAATTGAGATAATCTGAGTTTTGGTCATCAGATCTGTCTAGTCACTCCCATCTTTCACAGCCCGTCTTCAATAACTGTCAGCTAAACGTGACAAAAGCATGTCTCTGCCACTATGGCTTTAAAAGCAGTACATATTTTCTGAAGATGAAAATATAAAATGGGCTGCCTTATCTGCAGAACTGCTATTTTGTTCATGATGCAGGCACTTCACTGGACTGTGGGGAAGTACCTCACATCCTTGTCATCTTACTATTCTCATTAGAGAAGAAGAAATTTCCAGGAAAAAAAATCTTGGGAAATTTTGAGTACTGCAGATTAGCACCCACATAAGGGAGAAGTCTAACTCGCTTCCATCTCATTTGTTTTCTAAACTAAGGAGAAAAATAATTTACAAACAGATCTCTAACAACACATGGTACACCCATATTTTCACATTTAAGATGTTGTCAATCATCAGCTACCTCAGTGAACACAAGTTTAACACTTATCCCACTTTAACCAGATTCACACTTATTTCTTCTTTTATAATTCCTTTGTAGATTCTCTTTTGAAGGTATTTCAATCTTACCAACATTACTGGAAGCACAATTTAAATTATGCAAATTTCTGTATTCTTTGTACAAACACTCTTGTCATGTCTACTGTACTGCAATTCCATTGTAGGTATAACAACAGTCAGTTTTGAAACCCAGAAGATACTGCTTATACTTTCTGTTCGTTAATACTGCCAGCTTTCAGACAACTGTCAACAGTTAAAGCAGCTTCCTCTGTATCTCTAGACAGTGACTGTACAAGATACCACATACAAGGTTTAATGCTGATACATTTTGACTGCAGCATCACCAATAATACTGGGAGAACAGGGGGAAAAAAAAAATCAATACAGGTGTCAGGAAAAAAAAAAAAAGAAATTTTATTATTTTTCTATACGGTTGTGCATTTTTATTCTTCTTCTGCAGTTTTGAAGAAAACTGCTTTTGATATGCTGCTATGAACTCAAATAACTAGATTTATGACAGCTGTCTTCAGCTAAGACACTGCTAGTACTTCCTAAGACAGAAAAAATACTTTTCAAGTTTAGTTTTGCTGAAGATACTGTTCATTCGTACCATTTCATTGGTCCATTTGCTGATGGTCCAAAAGCACTGATATTCAACAAAACCTTAAAGCTTTCAGAATAGATGAATTAAAGACACAAAAGATGGTTGCAGGAGACCTGAATCTAAGCACACAGGCATGATGTTATTTTGAAAGGAATCCTTGGAAAATGTGGGGCCATTACAGAGCTTTCTTTCTTTTTAAGTTCACAAGACAGAAGTTGAACAAATAAGCAATTTCCTGTGTTCTGCTTGGTTCTAGTCATTTGTTGCGTTGAACGGGTTTCCTTGCCCTCTTCTTGAAAAGACAGCAGCACCTGCAGAAGTACATATGAGATAAAAAGAAATCAGAAAACTAAACTGTTCACTGTATTTGTTCCACTTGAGGTACGTAGCTCAGGTACAGCCAGCCCAAGGAACACATTAAGCTCTACTGCAGGTGTTTGATTTATTAGTGAAAGAAACTAAAGTAGAGATATTTTTGGCATGTTTCAACTTTTCTTTGAAAAAGTATAAAATGAAAAAAAGTCGTAATAAATACAACTATTAAGTTCAGAGTATTGTGCGAGAGTATCAAAAGCATGGGCATTATAGGCTGACTTAAAAAAATGTACTCATAAGAATAAGAACTATTCCATTACCAGAGTATTCTTTCATATTAACTGTTAACATGCCAAACACAAGCTTGAACTTTTTGTAACACTTGATTCTGTCACCTAACTGTGAACTTAAGACACTGCTGTTGCTAATACAAGAAAAAATTTGAGCTTCATTTATTAGCTAGAACTTGGAAAAAATCTTCCCCAAATTATTTTAGAATAAAACGTTCATGAACAATATAATAATTATCAGATTCAGTGCTGTGATGACATTACTACAGTGAAAAATCACAGCTTTAACTATACTTCAGTATACTGACACTCTTTTATCTGCTTTATTGTACACTCCATGAAGGAAACTCAAATTGACAAATAATGTGAATTTCACTTAGCAAACAGAGACAATCTTAAAGTAATTGAAAAAACACTATAAAAGGAAAAAGAATTGGAGGGAGTTAGAAATGGTTAATACAGAGGACAACAGGAGTCCAGTAGGTATTTTTGAAAAACTAAAGAGAAAAGCAACAAATATACAAAGAAAATGCTTTCGTTTGCATGTATCGTCAGGCTTATTTTAAGCCACTACCAGCTCCTGACTACCATCTTCAAAATTAGAGCTTGCACTTACTAAAGTATTCACAGTTTGCAATTAAAAATTAATATGCAAGCTGTCTGCCTTAACAGAGCTTGCCCCGTATAGTTCTGCGGTTTGGTTATTGAGCATTTACAGTGCTAGATGCTCAAGAGCCTTTCTTAAACTATGAAGCACAACAGAAGTGAAAACATAAATTTACTGCATCAGTAGCCTATCAGTAAGTCCTTAAGTTCACCAAGCATTTTATGCCACTAAAATTCAAAAGGAACCCTGTTGATTTAATTCAGAATATGGGAAACGGGGAAAGCACTTGCAAACAAGGGAGAATAGGGGTCTAAAAATAAGGTTCTACAGGGTGCGAGAACAACATCCAAAGTAAGGGGAGACAAAAGTTACCTTCTCAAAATATCCAAGGGCACCCTGTTGCTCAGTCACTGAAAAAGCAGCAGTGGGCAGAGGCAGACCAGAGCTGCTCTGAGAGTTACATAACTTTCAGTAGAAAAAAACATTGGTTATTGATGGAGAGGAAGCCCAAAACTAAAATTCACCAGGGGAAACTACACAGATAAATATTTTTTATAGCTAGCAGAAATACCTTAACATACGTATTAACTTTAAATACTCCTAAAAGAGGCATAATTGGTTTTGAAGGCAAGTAGTCACCAACTGCAACAGAACTCCCCCCTAACTACTAAGCCTTTTTCTTAGCATCTGTTTATAACCAATAACATTCATTATCACTTCAGCTTGGAATTTATATGCAGATGTATGAGGTCCAATTTGGTATAATCCTTCTTTCACTCCAATCTCTTCCCAAGTATTTCATGTGTGCATATACAATAAACATCATATCAAAACAAAGCATTTTACAGTGGTTTCTCCTTTTCAATGTGAATCATCCTATGATCCTATAAATGAGGAAATCCTACCCTGGACTGTGATGGTAAATCACTTTTGTACCTCCTTCAGGTTAGGAGACCTCAAAGAAAGCTTTCAGAAAAAACATTATCTTGATTTGCAATTTTAACATATACAGAACACTGGTTATGTACGTAACTGCAGAGAGATCAAAGTATGGCAAACAATTTATATTCTAGAAAAACAATCTAGAATTTTAACTCTTCACCCTTTAACTATGTTTTGCTTAAATGGAGTATGTTTCAAGGAACTGGAGACCACAACTTTTAAATGTTTAGGACTGCTTGCATCCTCTGTGTAATTCAAGGTCATTTTAGGTTTTCATGGTTTTCTTCCCAGAAAATTTTAACCTATCCTTGCTGCAAATCTCATACTGTCCTTTTTTCCTTCTCCATAGCCTATTTAGTTTGCTACTTCCCTGTCAGCCAGAGAAGGGCACCACACAATTGGGAATTGCCCGAAAATCTATCTTCAACCAACATAAAGCAGCGCTTTTTTAATCTCCTTGTTTTCTAGAGCTTGCATAATACTATTACAAAGACTATAATTTCTATTCACGGTGCGGGTTTTTTTAAACTATAAGAATATGCGCACATTTAAATGAGAATAAGATAGGTCAGGCTACACTGCCTGATAATAAATTTTAAGAAAGAAACATAACCATGGTGCATAATCTCTTGAGGAGTACAATCTGTAATAGAAATGCAGACACGTTCTTAAGAATACTGTCACTAGAGGGTGTCATTATCATTTTTATATATATTAGATTGCTTGAAGACATGTTTTTAAAGCTACAGATAGGGGCATTATTAATGAGCATTAAACCACAAATTAATCATATTATTCAATACGCATGCAAAATGCATAAGAACGTATACGCTTTGAAAAATTCCAATTTCAGGAGAACAACTTTTTTATCTTTTTAAAGAAAGCATTTAATGATTGCTAACCTCACTCTCAGTAGGGTATAAAAGATTTTTATATCAGTCAGCATAATACCAATTTATGAAAACTGAGAAACAACTTTTCCTGTAGCAACCTCAGTATTATGGTTACAAACATTTCTTTTCCTGCTTCAAATATTATTATACCTTTTTTTCTGCTAATTACTGTTCCCTCTACCATTTGAACAATCCCTTGGCACAACATGCTAAAGCATGTTTAGTTCTCCTTTGTGTTTAGATAGCTGTGTTTTTACATTTATCATCTAGTATGTGGCAGCTCTTTACTGTAGAATTATTAACAGGTGTTCAAAGTAGCAAAAAGAATGCAAGATGCATAAAGGTCAGATCATATCATCGTTTCCTGTTTGCCCTTCTCTGTCCTCCAGAGGCAGAGAGTTTTGGTAACACAAATNTATATAATATATATTAATATAAATATAATATATATTATATATGTTTGATATATATAATATATCAAACAGAAACGTTGTCCAAAACCAACAAAATGCCTACTGAAACACATCCTCATCCTTTCAAATTTACAGTACCCTACTAAAATGGGAACTAATTCTAATCTAATCTTCAGCTAAATAAAATTTGTGTTCACAATTAACCATCACACAATAGGATACCCTTTTCTTAGTCTTGTGAACCAATATATAGTCATGCAAAGCTTCTAAAACTGTGAAAAGATCTAGAACAAAGAATGAACTGTTTCTAAAAAAGTACTTGAGTTTGTCTCCTTAGAGTATGAGGAAATGATACAAACTGAAGATATCAGCAAGAGTTGATAACTTTGTTCATATTTTCAGATGGAGAAAAGACTATGAAAGAGATACAAAGTAAGAGGCTTTGATAAAAATCTTTCTCCTTATAACCAAAAATGTCTGTATCACAGTCATGAAAGAAACTGGTACCTACATTTCCTTACACTCTTCAGTGGTATAAAAATCTATAAATGGATGTTTTAGCATCTCTCAATATCTTTTGACAATAACCTTGTAACTATCATTTTATAATGCAATAGCACCCAAACCTTCTGAAGTATTGTTACTGACAAGAGACATATACCTATACATTGATGTCTGATACCAGTGCTGGGGAGGGAGTGTGGGTGGAGACGTGCACGTGTGTTGCTTTAATTACTGCCAAAATATAAAGAAAAAAAACTTTCTACTCTGCTGAAAAATAGTGAGTGAGGAAACTGGTTTAAATAGACACTGCTGGAAAACCAATTTATGTGTTTCACATTTAAAAAGAAGATTAATCTAAAGAGTAGGATATTGAGACTAGATATTTTTTCTGTAATAAAACCAGTAAAGACTAGGCCAAAAAGGCCAAGGATAGCATATTTGTTCATCCATTATTCATATCAGATGAAATTAACTTCTACATTCAAAGCAGCTGTAGCAACTTGGCTTCTGAGAATTCTGTTACTTTCTGTAGATAACTTGGCATAACTAACTGTAGCACTGTGCTAAGCACTACTCAAAACTTCACAGAAATGTAATCTTTTCCTGTGTGCATACAGTCAAGCTCGGCGTAAGATAGGTTGTCACTGCACTTATCCAAAGGGAGGGGATAGGGAATTTCTCTATGTGCAGCTTCTCTAAGTACTCTTTGGGGTATTTTTTTTTCCTTGTTTTAAATGTATGTATGAAAACTGAATTCTTGNTGAGCAAAGAGTTAAGGGAAGAAAGGCTAATTGCTAGTGATAAGAACACTCATAGAAGATAAGATCTACAAGCGCAAGGACAAAACAGTGATCAGTTAACCAAAACTGGTTGGTTCTCCCTGCTTTACAACTCCAGTAATTCAAGTGAAATTGAGGTGAAAGCTACTTCTCTGAAAAACAAAAACCACCAAGCCAAAAAGACCCTCCCAAGCCCCCCCC
>VXBW01004994.1:239146-249796 GCA_013400375.1 Thinocorus orbignyianus | reverse complement strand
AAGAGGCTTTGATAAAAATCTTTCTCCTTATAACCAAAAATGTCTGTATCACAGTCATGAAAGAAACTGGTACCTACATTTCCTTACACTCTTCAGTGGTATAAAAATCTATAAATGGATGTTTTAGCATCTCTCAATATCTTTTGACAATAACCTTGTAACTATCATTTTATAATGCAATAGCACCCAAACCTTCTGAAGTATTGTTACTGACAAGAGACATATACCTATACATTGATGTCTGATACCAGTGCTGGGGAGGGAGTGTGGGTGGAGACGTGCACGTGTGTTGCTTTAATTACTGCCAAAATATAAAGAAAAAAAACTTTCTACTCTGCTGAAAAATAGTGAGTGAGGAAACTGGTTTAAATAGACACTGCTGGAAAACCAATTTATGTGTTTCACATTTAAAAAGAAGATTAATCTAAAGAGTAGGATATTGAGACTAGATATTTTTTCTGTAATAAAACCAGTAAAGACTAGGCCAAAAAGGCCAAGGATAGCATATTTGTTCATCCATTATTCATATCAGATGAAATTAACTTCTACATTCAAAGCAGCTGTAGCAACTTGGCTTCTGAGAATTCTGTTACTTTCTGTAGATAACTTGGCATAACTAACTGTAGCACTGTGCTAAGCACTACTCAAAACTTCACAGAAATGTAATCTTTTCCTGTGTGCATACAGTCAAGCTCGGCGTAAGATAGGTTGTCACTGCACTTATCCAAAGGGAGGGGATAGGGAATTTCTCTATGTGCAGCTTCTCTAAGTACTCTTTGGGGTATTTTTTTTTCCTTGTTTTAAATGTATGTATGAAAACTGAATTCTTGCCAAAAACAAAACAAACAAAAAAAACCCCAGTACTCTGCAAAGATGACAAAGTACCTGCCTGAGCAAGCTAGTGCACAAGTGTGGCGCAACAGACACCTCCAGTCACAATTTTTAACTACACATACATATAAGCCTTATATACCAGAACCAGAATCTGCAGAACAATCACTTCAAGGAAAAACTGTACTTCAGAAATTTCCTCTTGATTAAAAATAGGAAAATGGGCCCTACAAAACTCACTGCTGTTAAGGAACACTTGACTTTTTCTGCTTACTATTAATCCTTCATCCTTGAGTGCCTCTATTTTATGATAAACTATCCTTGTAAAATCCTATTCCAAGCACAATTATAAAACAAAACACATTGAAAGTTATACTGTCTTTAGCTATCAAGAGTATTTTTCTTTACTACTTCACAAGTCTGACTTTACTACTGAAATATATATGTGTTAATTGCCCAACTCATATTAACAGACCTTAATATTTTCCCCAATCATTACACTGTAATTATAAGGAACACTGAAATTATGTTTTAGTATATAGTTATACAGGTTATATAGGTATACAGTATATTAGTCAAAGACTAATAATCTGGTAAATACCTCGCTTACAGAGATAACAGGCAAAGTTCAAACATTTGCTAGCATTTGTTATTTGTTCGTACAAGTGAGTTACTTTCTGGATGTTAAAATACTAGCCAAATGCTACATCTGAAAGCAACATTTTCCCCACTAAAACAGGATAGCAGGTAAGAGAAAAAACATAAACTACTACCCACTAAAAAGGATTAAACAAAGTACACCGCAGACTACACAACTTGAAAGCAAGCAAGATTTGAAGCAGGCAAAATAGCTCCTGAAGGTGGCTGTTTGCATGAACTGTTAATTGCTGACCAACATTAAACAATGTTTCGTTATTTCCAAACGGATTTGTTATTTTAAAAGTTCTCTGAAATTAGTTATAAACCAAGTAACAAGAACAAAGCCCCTAGGGCTATTTCTGCCTGCCTGTGCTGTAGAACTCACCACATGTTCAAGACTTTCTGGCAGCTATACAGAAGAAAGTAAGGGAAAAAAGATAATCAGAATACAATATCAAGAATTTTACATCTTTCACACATAAACTTTGACTGTCAGAGCACTATCTTTAAAGAAGTATTTAAAAATTAGTTGAAATATTGAAAATGCATGCACTTTTCTAGTACAGAGAGAAGTGTCAGAGGGCTTAGGCTAAAAAGCACAAGCTACAGAAAGTCTGTTTAATATTTAAAACCAAAATTATGTATAGTCCTACAGTTTTTCCCGTCACCAGTGGCTATTCAGTTTAGACTATATTTTCTGAATAACTGTACAAGCAGATTTTTGAAGCAGCTGAGCACACAAGATCCAAAGAATATAAAAAGATGGACATACTTAGTTTCATCCATTACTTCTACTTCTGCAGGAGCTGTGATAGGTGCACTTGAATGGCCTGCAGTTGGGTCATCTGTGTTCAGTTCTCCATTTGTTGAGCTTACTACCTGAAATCACCAGAAATACCTGAAATTATGCTAGTGCCAGACATACATTTGTCAATTCCTAAAATTATAACACAACTTCAAAAATCAGTAATTTTTGTTAATTTTACAATTCTTTTTATTCCACTAATACTATCTTTTCCAGGTTTTATTTCTGCATCCTCGCATTCCTACCATTTTTCTTTCAGCTTTGCTAATGGAACTGACATCTACATGAGACCCCAAAAGGGGACTAAGCAAAACAATTCTGTTAATCGGGTTTGCTGATTGCCCTTATGTCTCTTCACGGCCTTGAGGGAAGGTGCTAAACCCTTTCCTGATACCCACTCAGTTAGCCTGGCCTTAAACACTTCCAGGTATGGGGCATCCACAGCTTCTCTGGGCAACCTGTTCCAGTGCCTCACCACCCTCACAGGAAAGAATTTCTTCCTAATATCTAATCTAAATACCTGTCTTCCAACTTNTAAATCTCCCCTCTTCCAATTTAAAACCATTAGCCCTTGTCCTGTCACCACACTTCCTGACAAAGAGTCTGGCTCTCCTGTAGGGTCCCCTTCAGATAATGGAAGGCTGCTATCAGGTCTTCCAGGAACCTTCTCCTCCCCAGGCTGAACAGCCCCAGCTCTCTCAGCTTGTCTTCATACTTGAGGNTGACAAAGATGTTAAATAGTACTGGTCCCAGTACTGACCCCTGAGGAACACCACTCATCACTGGCTGTCACTTGGCCACTGATCCATTGGCCACAATCCTTTGAGTGCAGCCACCTCCTTATTTTCCATATACCCTAGCAGAGATTCCAGCAGGATCTGCTCCATGATCTTGCCAGGGACCGTCTGACCTATAGTTCCCCATGTCATTTTTTCCCTTTTCTGAATATCATGGCTATGTTCCCATTTTTACAGTCAGTGGGAACTTCGCCAGATCGCCATGATTTCTCAAATATGCTGGAAAGCGGCTTAGCAACTTCGTTTGCCAGCACTTTCAGGACCTGTGGATGGATTTTGTCAGGTCCCATGGACTTATGCACCTTCCGGTTCCTTATGTGATCTCAAACCTGATCTTTTCCTACTGTGGGTAGTTCTCCATTCTCAGAGATCCTGTTGAAGAACATTCTCTGGGAATGTTTGTTTTGACTTTAAACTAAATAGAATCCAATATTCTTCAGTTTCTGTCAGCTTTCCTGCATGACAAATGGAGCTATTCCAGAGGCCTCTCCCTTATTCACCTCACAGAATCTGCCAGGAAGATGGTTAACTGGATATAGACAAGTGCATAGCAATGTCAGCTGCTCTGGCCAGATAACTGACCCAATAAAGCAAGAAGAGATTTATTCCAGCTCTAACCATTGTATGATTTTATGATTAGCTACAGAGTAGCAGCAAATGCTTGACCAAGCAACATCACACAAAAATGCTGTTCTGGACAAATAATATAAGAGCTCACACAAAACATCTGTAAGATATCATTGAATACAAGAAAGTGCACCAACAGTAGTCCATACTTCAAGATTCTTAACAGCTGTCGTCTGAAGGTCAGAGATTAAAGTAGAAGACAGCAGAGGGAAGGAAAGTCATCATCATAATATTACTAATTCCCCTAACCCTTCCAAGCTTTACTCTTAATGTAGCAGTTATGTCTCATGTATTTGTAACCACTGGGTAATAGCCTTGCCTACTCAGATTTGCTCAGTGGTTCCTATTGTAACCAAGTACAGCGTTTCAGAAGTTTGCTGAATTTAAGTCATTTTTCATGCTATGTGCCTAACATGAGGCTGAGTTTTCTTCTTTCACTAAAATAGGAAGCACTGGAAAAAAACACAAAAACAAACTACAGCCCAATAACAACTCAATTAGAAAGAATACAACTACTTAAATTTTGGCCACTAAAACTGGAGGACTTCTGAGAGAGCAGACTTATTTTTGGTGACGACAGGTAAGTCAGTAGAGTTTCCATCAGGTGGTTTAAGCTTAGTTTCATATCATTGGGGATGGCAGAAACACGAAACGTTGAATGACAGAGATACGTAGGAATTGTACTTTAACAAATCATAAGATGCTGGGTTTTCAGTCTTAAACTATATACCTCAGATAAGTTTTGAGGGTCTTGGTTTGGTGTTTTTTCAAGTATGTTAATATTTGTTGTCACCACTGTCTATATTTACTAGTAAGGGGATCCCAACCATCTCATTAGGTGTCTCACTGTGCAGATAATTCCATTGCTTCTTGTGAAATTTCCAGCTGTAACAGCGATATGCACATGTGGCGTGTGCACGGGAAATGCTTGCTAAATGAGACAGAATCTTTCTTGAAAACATAAGAGTAGAAGAAATTAGTCAAATTGTCCAACAAACGAATTTTGGACCCAAAAGATCTAAATCATAACTACCTAACAAATCACAACTACAGCCTGCCCTAATTCATATAAAGCAATGCCACCCAATTAAGATTTTAGTCAACTTTGCCTGCAGTCCTAAGTATTCAGGATTTCTGCTTCATGGTCTAGACTTAAAAAGATCTTTTCTAAACAGGTCCTTAGATTTGTGCTCAAGGTCTAGTAACAATGGTTGGTCAGAAACAGAAGTCCTTGTCTTCAGTTCAATCAAGTAAGGGTATGGGACATCAAGAAACAACAAGACAGGTATACGCCCCTTTCTGAGTTGGAAGCAAACCCAAACACCTTAGCATTCCTGACTGTTGCAAAGAACAGATGGTATTTTGCACAAGAAATTTGCAGGAACTATTCCTACAAAAAGCAAATAAAACCTTTCATGACTTTTACTGAAATGTCAAGCACATTGCCCAACTAGCACCTATTGAGCTTTCACATGACATTCTCTCTCACACTTCCTTCCCAGCAGTGCCTATTCAATCATTCGCTTCTGTCTTCTTGGACAGCAGATTCAAAAAAAGGGATCAAATTCAAGCACATAGAGATTCTTCATTTGAACTGGAAAACATGAAAATAGATGTCTAAAAATTAATCTTACATTAATAATCTAGTTATGAGTGTTATTTTTCACCAATAGGTTGAAAAAATCCTTCTTTCCCTTCCAGTGGATAAAAAAAGTTAGGAGACAGTGAAAACACTTGGACAGGAACAAAACTGTACTTAAGCACGTTTTTATAGTCTGTGCTTCTATCACTGTTAAAGAAAGTCTATTTTGGAGAGGCAAGGCAGATCAGCAAAAAAAGGGTTTGGTACTCTGGTTCAAGATTCACAAATGGTTCCTAGAAGCCTTTGTCAACAACCCTCCTCTGGTCTCCTTGGAATCTATGCTGCCAATTTGTTAAAAGAACATCTGCAAAACTTGAGCAACTCATAAAACCCAAAAACCTGGTTTATGGCAGGGGTTTTTGTTTGTTTGTTGGTTGGTTGGTTGTTTTGTTGGGTTAGTTTTTTTCTTTGCTTGTTTATTTGTTTTCCATTGTTTTGGTATTATGGTTTTTGTTTTTCTTTAAATCATGGTTAAAGTTACAAAAATCTAAGCTGACATCAGATTTAAAGGAGCAATAACAATCTTGTGCCTTGGTCAATGCACTGCCATGTGTGTGCCGTTGTTATGCTTTTTTTAAAAAAAGCTGTAACAACTGTAACAGCCTGCTTGGTGATTCTTTTCTTGACATTCTTCAAACTGACTTCAAAACTGAACAGTATTTTTTGCTTCCCTGTAGTAGGAGAAGTCTTTCTGTTCAAGATAGCATTTCTCTTAAGGTGGCTTATTTATGAAAGATGATCGTTGTCTCTAAGGAGCTTCGACACAAACTTAGTAGAAACCTTTGCAGCAGACTACAGAAGACTGTCCTGCCTCACTCTGGAAGATCTCTATCAAAGAGGGACTCTTTGTCAGGAATTGTAGTGACAGGAGGAGGGGTAACAGTTTTAAACTGGAAAAGGGGAGATTTAGATTAGATATTAGGAAGAAATTCTTTCCTGTGAGGGTGGTGAGGCACTGGAACAGGTTGCCCAGAGAAGCTGTGGATGCCCCATCCCTGGGAGTGTTTAAGGCCAGGCTGGATGGGGCTTGGAGCAACCTGCTCTAGGGAGAGGTGTCCCTGCCCATGGCAGGGGGGGTGGAACTCCATGATCTTTAAGGTCCCTTCCAACTCTAACCATTCTATGATTCTATGAAAGACAGATCAAAGAGAACGAGACCTCAGTACTTCCCATATACATACACCAGATGCATTCCACCAAATACAGAAGCAAATGCAATCAAGTAATACTGCCTTTTACATGGCTTAGTTTAGATGGGAGAAGAACAAAGTTCATCTTTCTGTAAAGAGTTGTGAACTCTGAAAGCTAAGTGTACTGGTAGTCTTAAAAACCAGCATTGGTCATGCTTCTCCAGAATTACAGGTGCCCTGACTTTCACTCTAGCCTACTACTGTTGAACACCAGTCTAGGAATGGTTTCAGTAAGACGAAGAACCAAGAATTAATACAACAGAGAAAAATACTTACCTTTAAAAAAACTAACATTTAAACAAGTTTCAATCCCCCCTGCCATGGGCAGGGACACCTCCCACTAGAGCAGGTTGCTCAAAGGCCCATCCAGCCTGGTCTTGAATTTCCAGGGATGGGGCAATGATTACTATTAATGAACAAATCATTTAGAACCTGAATGTTTCTCACTTGAACATCATTACTAAAAGTATAAAAATAAGTATTAACATACTTATATAGACATACAAACATTCAGTCTATTGAATTCAACATGTAACACTGAAGGATCTCAGAGATGTCATCAGCAGTAGTATTACAGATGACTAATACTAGTGACCTAAAAAACACTTCTGTTGACACCTTAAATAATCTGCCAGGTTTTCATACCTTGCAGAAAAAAAAAAAGGAAAAAAAAAAAGGATAATTCAGCATAAAACTGATCTCAGATATAAGCAATGACTCACCAATGTCCAGAAAAAACAAACACATTAATTTCATGCCTTAGACTCAACTTCCTTTGAACAACTATCCACGACAGTTTTAGAATTTGTCTTCTTAGGGAGAGTTAGGAATTCAGCTAAACTAGCCAGCATACCATTCAACTCAACAGCATGATTCCGTTAGAATCACCTCAAAGGGGTGTCTGACAACAGCCAAGGGCTCAAACTTCAAAACAAAACTGAAGGTATTATGTAGTTTTATAAGTGCCTTTAATGAGGAAGCATGACCACTCCACATTAAAAAGCAACCCCATTAAGCTGGCTTGAAAATACCCTTCTGTACAACATTTGATCTTCAAACACACAGACCAAATGGGTACAGTTTTGCATGCTGCTCTTTTTATACAGTGACTGTTCAGTCTCAACCGATCTACGTGATAGGAACACAGAATGCCCCGATCCCTTGAGAAAAAAAAATGGAAGAACACATTAACAGAAAGAAATACCACTGCTATTTTCTCGAATATGTCCTCCCCATCCCCAAAGGGAATTTAACATATATTACAGTGGAATAAAATCTCTTGTGACTGTTGTATTTTACCCCAGAAAAACAGAAAAGGTTTCTTAAGAGCTGCAATTATCATAAAAGCAATACGATATAACATTTGAAAGTTCTACTAACTGTAATTTAACAAGTTAAATATGTATTTTTCTAGCCTAAAATTAAAAAAATAAAAATTAAAAATGTAACAATTTTAGAAAATAGAATTTCAAGTCCAATTTTGATTCCACGCTACTGAACTGTTCTCAAAAGATAAACAATTACCTTTAAAACTGTTGTTGAAAGAACTATAGCAATTCCAATTAAAAAGGTTAAGTTTTGAAGGTATTTTGTTAATGAGAAGCACAGATGATTTTTAAAGTTTTCTTGATGCATAGTGACAATTGTCATCTAGTACATTTTCTTACATGGCACATAACAGTAGACTATAAGCAGCAAAATTTAGAAAACTTGAATATTTAAAGATAAAGATATTTAAAGACATGGAATTATGACACTGTTTAGAGTACAGCACCATTCTCTTTACCCCAGACTTCTCATTCTTTCTTCAGTCATTGACAACTTTTTTTCCAAAACACATAGGTATCTTCTGACATTTTAAGTTAGACCGTCAAAAATTCAGCAGATAAAAAAAGGAATATTTTTCTCCTGACCACATAACACTCCACCAAAGCCAAATTATTTTCATCTTGGACTGAGAACGCAAAGCCTCATATAGACTTTGACCTGACATTTTTAATCCTTTTGTATTAAACTTCAACTTCCTTATGTATAATCCCAACCATCTTGTTCTTAAATATATTCAAAGAGCAAGACACCAAAAAGTAAAATTAAGAGCAAGCCAGGAAAAAAACTCTTTGAAGATGAAATAAGCTAATAAAGGAAAAATTGTTGGTTTCTACTAATTTTTCCACTTCTAAGTGGGAAGTGCTGCCATAGGAAACATTATTCTAGTCAGCTATTGTTTGAACAAAAGTAGTAAAGTTTAAACAAAAATCACTACTAAATTTCATTCTAAATTTCCTTAAGGAACAAAAATTATGTCTTGAACAATACAGAATTCAGTCAATAGTGTTTTCATTTCTAATACAACTCAATAACGTATCAAATGTCTAAACTTCAGTTTGAACTTTGAACTGATGTCAGTGTATATTGCCTCAAAAAGAGAGATGGTTCCATTGTTTTAGGCTTTCAGTAAGAAATTCCACATAGAAAAAGATACAGTTTTCTGCACCTGCTTTAATTTCAGTTTGGTAATTGTGAAGTAGAGAATAAAAGGAACATTGTGAACATTACTGGAAAGCACACTTAATATGAAAACTGTAATCATATCAGGCACACTACAGAAAACTAGTATGAAATAATGCAAAATGAATAATTAAGTCATGCAAAGAAGCAGAAAATACCTGTACTGAGCCACCATGCCTGTCAGTTGCTAGGTGAGCCTTCAAATGGTGTGGATTGGCTTGCTGCGAGTCCCAGGCTGCCCTATGGTCTGTTGACTGCCAATTTTTAATTTATTATGAATATATACAAAAGAAGAAACAAAAATTCCAAAGACAAATAATTCATGCATTATTATATGTTATTATAGGTGCAGAAGCACAACGTACTCAACTCCGATGTAGGTTGTACATCAACGTTATCTGCATACTTATATATGCCTACACATACATTTTCATAGAGAAGTAGCTAAAGCTCAGAATTCCTAGTAAGAAACAAAATCCACCAACACAACCCCTGTAGCTTAGCTTAGGTAAATAGAAACTGATTTAAATTGCTAATGTTTCTACCACCTAGTGATTATCCCAGTTTAAAAAAAAATAGTTAAAATACTACTACTACTAAAATACTATACATACCACAATAGATGATACAGTATATGTGGAAGAGACAGTGATTAAAAACAGAAAACTAAAAAAAAAAAATAGTAAAAAACTAAAGAATTATCAGCAGGGAGAAAATTCACTACTTATGTAAGCCATGTTATATCATAGCATCAAACAAGGAACCTTTTAGGACATTTTTAGCTCTACAGACGTGGAAATACATTAACACGGACTTATTAAAGAATAAAACCTAACAACCTGCAGTCAATTTTATTATTGAGTTCTCTAATAAAAGCAACAACATAGCACAATTCATTAAACAAAAGACAAAGTAATGGATAATCTTACTTGAGCAGTTTACCTGATTTTTGGATTGTTGCTTTTTATCTCTGTGCTGATACGCTTCTCTGTTTGAAGACGGTGCAGGGTCTGAATGTATTGAACCCACTGGAGTAGGCTACAAATACAAATAATACGTAGCAACCAGTAAAAACCCATAAATTTCTATGTCTTACCAAAGTTACTGATTTGTAATAGGAATTAGTTTTTAAATTTAAGAGTTTTCCATAGCACAAATTATCAAATTAAAGCAGAAGTTTCATGACACATTTACTATTACCAAAAAGAGAAAAGAAGGCAAACTGTGACTTACACCATTTCATGAAATAGCAATTCTCAGTATCATCAGGCATTAACTTTCTGAAAGAATTTGGGCTGTTATTTTCTGCAATTAGCAGTTTGCACATTCTGATGAAAGTCTCAAGAAAGGCTTTGAGAAATTTTTAATGCTAAACACTGAAAAAAGACTTAGCAATAAATACTCTGTTTCTTTCAGAGTCACACAAAGAACTTCAAGGTAAAACGTGTCCAGTTTAAACACATAATCACAGAATCACAGAATCACCTAGGCTGGAAGGGACCTTTTCAGATCATCTAGTCCAACCAATGGAGGGGGGGAAACAAAAAGAAAAAAACACAAAAAAAACCCCAAACCAAACAAAAAACAACTACACACACACACAAAAAAAAA
>VXBW01004994.1:205579-238876 GCA_013400375.1 Thinocorus orbignyianus | reverse complement strand
CCCAAGCCTGTAGCGCTGCCTGGGGTTGTTGTGACCCAAGTGCAGGACCCGGCACTTGTCCTTATTGAACCTCATTCCATTGGTCTCAGCCCATTGATCCAGTCTGTCCAGATCCCTCTGCAAAGCCTCTCTACCCTCCAGCAGATCAACACTCCCACCCAATTTGGTGTCGTCTGCAAATTTGCTGAGGGTACATTCGATCCCCTCATCCAGATCCCATCCCTACTTATTAAAAAGAAGCAAGGAAAAAAACTGAGATGCTGAAAAATTCATCTTTTACCTTTCTTTAGGCAATATAAACATCATATTTTCTGTAACTTTATATATACTGTGATGGAAACGGATATTCGACATCATCATGCATTAGAAGTGCATATAGACGTTTTCTTTGTAATGGACTAATATCTGGACTACTCCTCACACGCAGAGAATTGATTGCTCTGAGTTTTAAAAATATTGGGAGAAAGTCCCCAGTGCAAGAAATTATATGTTAAGGACAACAATCACCTGCAGTTTTAAACTCCAACTCAGAAACCAGTCTGAATCCTCACAGCCTTAGTTTGGGTAGAACAGAGATTTACTTTGATATTAAGAGTACATGTTTGGAAAGAGACTCAGTATGAAGCACCTCAAGCCAAAAGACAATGTTTGAAAGTGCATCTGTAAATGGGTTTGTAATAGCAGCTGTCCACAACTAACAGCAGCAACGAGATGCATGTGTATTCTGAAATGTAAGACTAACACTGACTCAAAACTGACCACAAAAAATCCCCCAGTATCTTACTAATAGTTCCACTGTACTCACCAAGGGTTTGCCAATCCAATCATATTCATAATCAAACATATAGCCTTTCCGTTCAAGCAAGTCTGTGAAGAGCTTTCTTAAGTAGTCATAGTCCGGCTTTTCAAAGAAATCTAGCCTTCTTACATAACGTAGATATGTAGCCATTTCCTCTATATAAATAAGAAATGTACATAATTGTCGCACCTGTTTTAATGGCATTCAAAAAACAGTACTTATTATTACACTTTAAAGCAATTTCTATCTATCACCAGAACACCTGAACAGTTGTTCACTATAAATCTGTGAATTACCACAAAGTTACTTAATAACTTTAATATTCTTCAAGATATACTGCCATATTCTAAGCATACCCTACCGAGTGACCTCTGACTAATTTTGCCTTTGCACTCAACCTTCCAATCCTGATGCACAGTGTGCCAAAAGAAGGGGGGGACAGAAATGACTCTATTTTTCAAATTTTTTGTAATTTTTTGTACAAAAGCAAGTCTGAGGAAAGGTAAAGAGAGAGGCATACAAATGTACAGGGTGGACTATGTCTCAAAGAACAGTTGTTACTGGAAGGTAACCTTCCTATCTTTAAGAGAGGATCCACATGTATGTTTCTAAAGTGGGCAATTCCAATTGTCCTGACAGAATCCACTCTGCATAACATCTGTTGAGCTGTAACTGTAGTACAGTTATGGAAGGCTGCAGCAGCACAGAATGCTTTGGGCATTATGTTACGTGAAGGTGTTGAACAGAAGCGGTAAATATCCAGAACAGAAATACTGCAGAGAAGTTCTAAGGTTACCTGAGCTCTTGTAGAATGACTTCTGACCAGTGCTAGTTTAATATTGCTGTTTAAATGCCATGTCAGCATACAAATGGAGATTCATTTATGTAGGTGTTACATGGAAATGTTAAGATTCTCCCAGTAGTGGAGATAAAACCAGGGAGATTTCTGAAAGGGCCTGGACCTGTAAAGATAAAAGGAAAGAGCTTTCCTAGTCATTAAGGGGTATAAAGTACAGATTGTGGGCTAGCAGCCAGAAGCTTCTAATAAAGACAAGAGTTCCAGCATAAACCTCTTGACAGGTGAGTAAGGCATAAGTAAGTCCCATTCTTGAAAATGAGTATTAGCCATGAAAGGCTTCTAAGATGATAGTTGTAATGCACAAACATCCTTACGGACAGAAGACCACAAGAATCCAGTAGCTGAAATGGGAGGACCTTCAGATGAACGTCTGAAGCACAAGTTTCAAATCCCATTGAGAAACTGCTCAGATATGTGACTACAATTGCAGTACCTCCTTCTGGAATCAGTGAAATGAGGGGCATATGGAAATAAAACAGTCTGAGAAAACAACAGATGGTGAGAATAGATAAAATGGTCTTTTGCAAAAGCTTATTAACAAGTCCTACAGGTCCTTCCACTCCAGCAGGTATTATACAAATGAATTAAAGTACTGGAAGAGTGACAAGAGCAATAACCTAACCATACTGAAATTTTGTTTCATTTAGACTGCATCTATCCACATCTTCCCGTTATAGAAAGAAAAAAAGAAAGCCACAACAGGAGTAAAATATATCACACTGCAGTGGTGTGGAATAGAGTACTGCAACAACGTATCACAACATGATATGGATCAGGTGAAGCACCTGACCTAAGACTTGGGACATGAGTTGTGGATGGACAGAATTCTTAAAAACTAACTTGTTTAGACATCTTTGTAGCTCAAGAAAGAGTGGGAAACCACCAGCTGGCCAGCCATTCTGAGTTAAGCAGTGACTCTTCACTCTCAGGTCAACACAGCTGTTCACCTGGTCTTAAAGTACAAGAGAAGGCACCTCTATATGATCAGAAAGTCAGAGAATGAGTAATGGAAAACGTAGACACCACCAGTACTCACTAATCCCGAAGAGGTATATACGTCTGATGCAGCACAACAGTGTCACTATGCACTCACCTTGACCTGCAGATCACACCCCATTAAGTCTGGAGAAGCTGACGTTTTGTGGTACAAAGGTGCTTTGAGAAGCCTACCTTCTGACACAATACAGCTGAGAAGTGCAGAGGCAGTGTTAAGTTAAACTTTCAGAGATAGCACGGCAAGAAGAGGGAGAAGTGAAGGTTTGAGACCAGCCTGATAACAACAGGTTGTAAGGCACCACCATGGTACTGCCAAGAATGCACCACAGGACAATGGTGCTGAGACAACCCAAATGGCTCAGTTATGACAAAACCAGTGTATTGCTGTTTTAGGCACAAGCAGTTGGAGCTGTTGATAGCAGGAATTCCTTGGCACCCAAGGTCCAGCTCAGCAGAACAGTGAGACTTCAGTAATACTAGCCAATGAGATCACTGTTTGAAAAAGATGGACAGAAATATCGATGCATCGCTAGGGACACATTTAACCACACTTTTCCAAGGTAAAATGGAACCCAAAGCATGTAAGGCCTGTCTTCAGAGTTATGCAGGCTGGAACTGAGCCATTTAATGGAGCTGAATCAGTTACAACTGGCTGACTCCAAAAAAACCCCAAATACCATCCTTATTGTATGTTTGGAGAGGAAATTCCAGAGTTTAAATCCTTGCTCATGTTTTATACAAGGCTTGAAGCAGCAGTAGTATTGCACACTCAAAGACAGTACAATTCACAGAACAGGGGATTAAAAAGATAAGCATCTTACATGTGACAAAGACCAAAGTATCCTTCACTGGTACCACAGACTTCTCTTGTCTTATGAAACATCAATCAGCTAGCTCAGTCCGCATGGTGACTGAAAAGAATTGAAATTATGTTTGATGTACTTCTCATTCTATTCTATGTCTTCAGTGACAAGACAGACAGGGAAAGATGCTCGGGTATCCAATATGCAAAAGCTTCCACATACAAGAACATATTTATTCTGAAAATGTATATATGTACTATCAAAGAGGTTTATCTTTTGTGTTCTCCAAGGCCAAGTATCTTTTCTCTGTTCCATTTCCATATGACAACAAGCATGTAATTGATTAATTTGGTGGAAACGGCCCACTGGGTACACAGAGCTATCCACGCATAAGTATCTTCAGGAACTGCACCATATATACCTTAAATCAGATATTCATTTTTTAAAGGATTCTGTTAACTACATAAAAATCAATACATAAGACACATTCATTACTATACGCTGAAGATTTATACTCCAGAACACATCTCCCTCCTGATTTAAATTTTTGTCAATTCATCAAACGTAAGTTCAGACATCTGTTCTAAGCTCTCTAACAAAAATCAGTTTCACTTGATTATTTTTTTAAATACATAGAAGAAAGTGAAATTACAATATTAGGAAAAAAATGATAATGGACTAATTTTAATCAGGGGGTTGGAAAGAACTTCAAAAGGCCTTCTAGTACACCACCACATCCGAAAGTAAATTGGTTACTGCCTTGGCTGTCTGGCTTGTTTTCACACAATTCTAATAAAAGAAACTCCATAGTCTCTGTGGCAATGGCAATCCCTTCATTCTTTCCAGTATATTCAAAACACAGGAGTTCAAGTCTAATCTTAACTTTTTTGAGTTCCATCTGTTACTTTGTTCTGATTGCTGTGGCTGTAGCAAACTCGTGCTTGTAGCTGCCAAAAGGTACCAGAGAACTTTTTTCCCCTCAAAATTGAACTAAACCCGCCTTCAGCCTTTGCTGACAGGTATAGCAAATACAGCATATAAGCACTCCCACTTCTTTATAAGACACCCTTAAAATAGGGTATAAGAACAGTCCCCAAAATTGAACACGCTGCTTTAGCTGAGTCTTTGCAGAACCAATTACAGTGGAAATGGCAATTAATGTGTGTCTTTCGGGCTATATAGTTTTTATATAATCCAATTTAGTATAGGGGCGTTTAGTTTGGTTTTCCAAATAAAGCAGCATGACACTGTTCACTTTCATTTACTTTGAGACTGACTGAGTTTGAGCCATTACCTAAAGAACCTTTCCATACCCAATATCTCTTAATTTGCATTTGATCCCATCTAGATATATTACCTTGAATATGATTTCTCAAACTTTACTTTATATTTTTAAGACTGTATTTGTAATCTGTCGGGAATCTGTCAGGATTCTAACCCCACTGTCCAGCCTAAAAATTTCAAACTTATCTTTTCAAAGTTTAATAAACATTCTCAATTATACAAGGCACTAAAAAACACTGAACAGATCCAACTCAGGTATCTGTAGAATACTAATTCATGTTTCAAATTTGTCAACAATGTATTTAACTTCAAATTGTTTTACACTCCTCTTCCCATATTAGGTTCTTCCTGATTATGCTTTTAAGATTATTTGTGACAGCACTTTAAAAGCAAAAGTACTAAGATTCCATGAGATAAAACATCTGCCTCTTGTCCACAAGGCCTGCTATGGACAGTATTTCCTTTTGTAAGAGGAAATCAAACCAGCAAATCCATTTTGCCTATTAATATTATTGTGATTATTTTTCAAGGTGTTTATTTTTATTGTGACAAAATCATATCCATATAATGTGTGTGTCCTCTGTCCTGAGTAGGTTAGCCCAACTTTTTAAAAATGTCATATTTGCTTCTCTCCAATGTTCCAGTATCTCACTGATCCTCCACACACTTACAGAGACACCTTAAACTGCTTCCAAGTTACTTTGAATATTATTTCAAGCTGCTCCTAATGCAGCTTGTTTTAAAAAGGTGCGAGATATCAGATTTAAGCTGAAAAAGCTTGCAAAATCTTACATGTGAAGATACAAGTGTAGGCTAGTTGACCACCACAAGAACACCTATATTTTTTTTTCTGATGTTTTCTTTAGAAGAATTTATCTTCGAAGAACACCAGCATTAGCTTAGCGCTGCTTCAAAGGACAATTCTTGTATCTATCACTGTAGTGCATTATAGACATATTTGAAAGCATTATATATTTTTAAAACCAGATGTTAAACAGTTAATTATACCAGTTTCATTTTCTAAATCAATACACAACATGTTTATTAACAGTAGATAATACCTGGGAAGTTTTCACATAATACTTCTATAGGGGTTGCTCGTTTTGTGTCTCCAATTTTCTGGTAACGTTCTTTTAATGTATCAGCCTATGATACAAGAACAAAACAAGCTTCTAAAGTTATACAGCTTGAAGACACTTTAAAAAAGAAAAAGACTTTGACAAGAAAAGCTGATGACCTAAAAACAGAAGAGAGGAAGATAGCAAAAAGCAGTACCTTTAAACCTTGCCATGGAAGGCTTCCTCTGAGAAAATACATAAACATATGACCTAAAGCTTCCAAATCATCTCTTCTACTTTGCTCTGAAACAAAATTCAAATATTATTAGAACATTCATTATGCGTAATTTTACATTATATTTAAAGTTAACTTTTATGTAAAACAATAGGGAGGTATGCAGTACTTGAAATCAAAAGCAGGATGTGGGAGGCTTCTTCTATACTATGGACTGTACTAAGAGCACAGTTAAAAAATAAAAGCAGATGCAGACTGCAGGTACATTCATCTCAATTATACTTTAAATAAATTACCCCGCTATAACAAACTTCTTATTTTTAAACATATTTTGAGCCTTTCCGTATATAATTGCATTTTAATTTTATTTTTTGATCCATTAGTTGTGAACTTGAAACAATTTAAGACAGCTTTAATTGAACTCGTTTTCCCCCCCTATAAAATCAAGGAAAAGACTGTATATTTCTCAGGGACCTGTTACACAATTTCTAACTAAGCCAAAGATGGACGGAAAAAGGTTCAGAAGTCTTAGTATCTGACCAGAAACTAGCACGAGAGCAGGCTGTATCTACATGCCTCTTCAAGTGTAACTGACTTAAAAGTTAAGTTATAGAAGACAATGTCTAGCACAACAATGATTTTTCACCCATAGTAGCACAGTGGCAGTCCTCCAAAAGGTTCACAGAAGGTTAAACAAAAAGAAAAGTACCAAACAAAATGCAATTCACTCAAAGTTCAAAGTCTTCAAAGTGCATTTCATATTACTTTTTAAATTAAAACCATTATTCTTAGGAAAACAATGTAATACAGAATAGTAAAAGTCTTTAAATGATTAGTAGAAAACAGATTTTTACATTTTCACTTGACTTCATTCTGTACTGCTTTTGAAACAACTGTTACACAGGGTATTATGCTTTTTATAACAGGTTGTAATTACCTACAACTTTGATTTCCGCGGACATAAGGCAGAAAACTAAAGTATTAACATTATTTCTACTCATTATTTTCCCAAAATCAAAATCACTACACTTTGACAGAAAGAGAAATGGAGCAGAAAAGTAAACAAAAAAATGTTTGTTATATTTTGAACACAAGAAGGTTAACAAAGCCAACCTGGCTTTGATCTGATCAACACAAAATATTACTACAAATGCAGTACATCTGAAAAACGATTCTTAATCTTCATATAAAAAGAACATTTTCTTTATTACTGGGTTTTTTACCCACATTTTCATGTTTCTTATTCCTTTGCCAACACTTTACTTGTTTGTGTCCACTTCACCATTCTACTTGTTCATTGCTGCTGCCTTTCTCAGTGGGTGCCCTCAGACAATCTGGTCTTACTTAAATTTCTTTGCCAACCTGTAACATCATGTTTTCTGACCAAATGCTATCCTAATGCAGCCATGCAGATTAAGAAAGCAGGAATACGCAGTAGAGTTCTGTGCCTGACAGGTTTCAGTACATGAAGGAAACGTTAATTTCAGTTGCATGCAGAAATCCTACACTCTTCATGAGACCAGGTAGACATGGAGATAATGAGTACCTCATGAACACTGCTCATGACAAATATGGTGGCAATGCGTACAAAAGAGTGTATATAAAAAAGTACACAAAAAAGCGCACAGCTATGGGCAACACTAACGAATGGCCCACACAAACAAATGGATTGGAAAGTTCTGTCTTCTCTTTGCTACAGGGCAATAATTCCTCTCTTTTGCACTAACTTTTACAGCTTAAGCTGATGAAAAGTTAAACCCCAACAACCACCTTATTGAGGCAACTGCTCCTTCACTGAGAGTCCTTTCTATGAGAGGAGCAACTTTCAAATCTTTACCTTGAAATGACTTATAATTAAGAGAATTTTTTTTTTTTTTAACAAGCTTTCAGCCACTGGAGATATTTCTGTAGGATAGTTCTGTGCGAACTACTTCTAGGATACACTATTTGAACTCATGATGCCCTCAGAAGTCTCCTATGGGAAAAAGATCTTTTGTTTTAATTTTCGGGGAAGGGGATTGTTATTTAGAAAACATGTGAGTTCTTCACTGATCACCACGGAGTAACTAAAAAACAGTAGTAAAAGGAGTATTTCAAGATAAGCCTGGGAGGCTTATCTGAGAGGAAACACATAGATTTATATTCCAATTTCTGGAAGAAGGATCTCTGAAAACTAGAAGAAAAAACTAACAGTGGACTAGCACAGACACAAAAGGTTTTCAAGCATCAAATGAAGAAAGGGCTGCTGATGTATGCTGATACTAGTGCATCACAATTACATGAGATTGAGAGGATCTGTTGCCTAAAAGGTAAGACGATCATAAGATGACAAACACAATGAAGCTTCAGAGTGCACAGTCTCCCCCTCTCTCAAGGAGGTCACCTGAAGCTAGTTAATTAAGTAAGAAACTAACACCTGCTATATAGTTCACAAGCTATAAATAAATTAATCATCTCTATTCAAACAGGTTGATTTTACTAAGAACTAGAACCTCCTTCAACACTGTTTCCAGAAATTATCTCTTTTTTTAGCATATGCAGTATAACACAATCAAACAACAGACATTCAGTCTATAGTAAATGTCCGTTACCAATATTGCATTCTCCTCCAAAGAAAATTTTACTGCCTGCTATCTGTATTTGAAGAATTTTTTCATGTAATGCATGATTCATAAGCTTAGTTTACACAGAAAAAGGTATTTACCTAGAGAAGCTACAACCCTGCTCCTGAGGTCCAGTGATAATTCAGTGGGTATAAGAAGGAGACTAGTGAACTTCCTACGGGTCTGGAAAAAAGATTCAACCTGAACCATTGTCTCAGTTGACAACTCAAAGTTGCTGGGACTCCCGGAGGGCCATGACCACAAAACACAGGCTGTAACTACAGGAAACAGTTTTTCCTTTGAGTTTCTGATTTAGGCGGATAGGATTTTAGGTCCAAGTATCTATTGTTGTTATTATAAGAAATGCATTAAAATTGATCCAATACAGATTTATTTTTTGCTGGTTTCTATTACAAAAAAGTCTGGCCCCTAGAAAAGCGATTTTAAATCCAGAATGTATAGCAGCTCTGACAACACAGTAAATCCACTGTAAAAGGAACGGTGGGGGGTTTTTGGTCTTGTTTGAAGATAAGTACTTTTTAGAGAAATTGACTTTATTTGACTTTTCAATTAGCATTAAAGACCAGAATTGTTTCATTCCCAAAAGATTCTCGGGTGTTCACTGTAAGATAACTAACTTCTGCCTCTTCAATGATTAAGCACGACCAAGAAAAGACCAATAAAAGCAAGTATATTGGTCATTCCCCAAACACCATTAGAGATAGCCATATTATAGCAATTACAGCTTCATGTGACTACACTTCTTATAGTCAAATAACTTAGAAATTCATTATGCTGCTTTTCTGAATTTAGGGAAATCCAAAAACAATTACTAATTTAGATTTCCAGAAAATAAAGAAAATTGTAGGACTTTTATGAATACAGATTTTTGTCTTCCTTAATCTCCCAGTCAGATTTGACATTCTCTGGGACCCCTCCCTCCCCTCCTGAAAAAGGGGACTGGAAAAGAAGCATGGAATAGCTTTACCCCCAACAGAAATCACCTTATAGAAGCAAGGGCAGCCACATGCTGATAAGGGCTTCAGAATATTTGTATTTCCTTCAAATCACTATCTGAAAAAAACCACATTATTTTTCACATAGACAAAATACCTTCTATTCCAGATAGAAACTCCCAGCTTGGAGCAAAATTACCAGAAACCCTGGACCAAATGTATGTTTCTGGAGTACAGTATTATTTAAATAATTGGCTACACAACATTTAATAACTATAATTCACCTTATATATATACACCTCAAAAGAATTTTGGTAATTTTGTGCAAGCTTCAACTAAACATATGAAAACATTTAACTGTCTAGTTACTATGCACTTGTTAAGACAGTTTTAAATACTATGGATCCTAAAATATGCTTTTGGTCGAAGGACAATGTACTTTCTTATTCATATGTACTAAGATAAAACAAGTTACAGTTCAATAAATGCACACTTGAAATCAACCTATAAGAGAATGTGAACCTGACAGTTTCCCTCTTTACTGAAAAACAAACATGCTTTGCAAGGGTTAGCTGACACCACGGACAGTGAAGAAGCAGTAATACATGCACTAGTTTTGCTATCATATCATTCAAGTTCCTAGGTAAATAACCTCCTGACTAAAAATATAACCCTAAAGATTCTCTTGCTACCAGTATTTTCAGTGCTGAATACACCACTGTCTCTGCAACCAAAGCAGAAAAAAAGCTTGAAGAGCTTCAGTGTTCTGTATGTTCCACTGCACCAATCTACAAAAATACTTTATTTTTAGACGGAAAACACAGAACATACAGCAGAAAACTTCAGCTCTGCATAAAGGAGAGGTTACAAAAGTATGCCATTCCTACTGTACAGTGTTTTTCAGACATGAAAGATCATAACAAATAGTTCTCTGTCACAGAAGAAATGCCTGCAAAATAATCAGGTCGAGAACAACCACTGCTCTGAGTTTCATTTGAACTGGAGCTACTACATGACGTTGATGCTCCTTTGCATGGCTTAGCAAAATCACTGTAAAGATTTCAGAAAGGCACTCTAAGCCTTCTTCATCTACTTTTAAGAACTATCTACTCAGTTGAGAATCTAATGTGAGAAGGAGACTTACTGCAGTAAAGTGAGACAAGCTACTGAAAAGAGTATTAGCCTTGCCACAGCTGCCTTTGCCAGAAGAGCCAGTATATACCTACCCACACTTCCTTACAGCTTTGCATCAGGCTAAAGGTACAGAACTACCCATGATGCACAAGTTAAATTTGTCAGAACTGTCATGTGTGTTAAACAAGTTATCATTAGACAAAATTAAACCTGTCCAACCAGAGATAAAAGTTCTACCTGAGGAGTGGAAAAATCTCCCTTGAAAGAAAGTGTCATTTACTATGTTCATCTGTTAATATCAGACACATAATCCTTCAAAATTCAGTTGTGTTCTTCAGGTAATTACCAGTTTTACATTTTGGTTTATCTTCTTAAATGATATGGGGAGAGTCTTTTATTTAAAGACTAAAAAACCAGCTATTTGATTTTAAAATTAGTTGTACCATCTTAAACTGACACCAACTTTGTATAATATGCCTGAAAAATAAAGAGAATCCTTCCTTTCTTTGAGGAACTTGAATTCTAAAAGTTATGTTTAGGAATCTCAAACTCTGCTATCAATTTTTTTTAAGTGCCCCCAATATTACATATTCATGATACTATTAGGAAATACTAATACTTGTGTTATTATTCTTCAAGTGAAAAATTTCATCTAATCTTGATGGTCTTTGGCTCTAATCCATCTTAACAACAATGCAGTTTCAGTCTGTACTTGGTGAATCATAGAATCACAGAATAGTTAGAGTCGGGAGGCACCTTAAAGATCATCAAGTTCCATCCCCCCTGCCACAGGGAGACATTTTCTGAGACTCAAAACAGCAGCTTAAGATCCACAAAATACAATCAGGCCAATATCCTGATGCTCTCACACATCAGTTGAAATAAGGAGACACATGACTCCTCCACCTCCCCATTGTCCACATGGCATGGGGGTAGACATTTTGAGCACATAGCTGTCAGCTCTGAAATAGCCAACATCTAGTGATATCAACCTTTGGAGGTTACTCATCACTGACTGTGCAAGACAGACACACGTTAAACACAGTACTTTTTCCATTTCCCTAAAAAAATATGCAGTGTGTGAATATTTAAAAACTTTAAATTTTTAAATTTTACAGTTAATATTTAAATTTATGTGTACAATAACCAAGTATAAAACTCCTATCAAATCATCTTTCAGCAACTAGTTTGACTAAGGGATTTCTGACTATGCACTTGTAATCTGTGGATCTTTTATCCACTGTTAATCTTACATTTGGATACATAACAGAGGCATAGTTACACCTACTTTTTAGTCCCTACCTAAATGGAAAAATCTGATGTTGTTTTAGGAATCTGTGTGGAGAAAGCAAGATCAACTCATACCAAAATCTAGAATGAATGGCAGAATTGGTTTGCACACCATGAAATTAAATCCTTCAGCTTTGCCTGTGAAGAAACAAGGAAGCTAGAGGATGCAGAGACAAGGCAGGTGAAATTCAATTCAAAATTAACTTTATACTATAACGTAAAGCTTAGCCATGTGAAATCGATACCCTTTGAAATGTCAACATAGAGAAACACTTCATTGTAAGTTAAATGTACCTGCTTAAGTCTGTTTTGAAGATTCACAGGAGTTAATCAGTCTTTCATCCTGATTTATTTTGAGACTAAGGCAGTCATCAAGAGAAAAGCAGAAGTAGGCAAAAGACCTTCATATTGATGAAGTAAAAAAAAAAATTGCCTACAAAGTAATGTTTGAACACTCATGCCTAATTACTTTCCTTTATATCTATTATCATAATTTTTAAAAAGTATATTATATTGAACTACTTTTGAAGTGCTGGACTGTCTCTAAAGAAGAGCAATTAAGATGGTGAAGGATCTAGAGCACAAATCCTGTGAGGAGTGTGAGGTACCCAGGGTTGGTTAGCCTAGAAAAAAGGAGGCTGAGGGTAGACCTTATCACTCCCTTCAACTGCATGGAAGGAGATTATAGCGAGTTGAGGGTCATTTTCCAAGTGACAGGACAAGACGAAACTGCTTCATATTGTGCCAGGGAAGGTTTAGACTGGATATTAAGAAAAATCTCCAATAAAAGGGTTGTCAAGTATTGGAACAGGCTGCCCAGGAAAGTGGTTGCATTGTCATTCCTGGAGATATTTAAAAGACATGTAGATGTGGTGCTTAGGAACATTGTTTAACAGTGGACCAGATGGTGTCAGGTTTATGGTTGGACTCAATGATCTTAAGGGCCTTTTCCAACCTAAATGATTCTATGATTCTACATGTTAACATCATTTCATCATCTACAGCTGCTAACCACAAATTATGGTATAGTACCCCACCATGGTATACTTCTAATGTGAAGGTGTTCTGATACAGCAAGATAAACCCCATGTTTCTTTTATGGATATTCAACAAAAATAACACCATTATTTGCCAAGCCATTACCATGATGATTAGACCCAGAGAACTTTATTTCTATAAACAGTAATTCCATAAGGTTAAAGTATAATTTTGCACTATACACAAAACTTGCAGTTCTTAAAGACTACAGACTGAGGAAAATGACAACTTCCAAACAAGATGATTACAGACAAACGACAGCTGTTGAGTTCTTGTTTCTCTACTTGAAAAGCACACGTACCTTTTCCTAAATGTGTATGTATACTCATGTATCTAGCTGTTCCTGTAAGGCCCTTGTGTTCTCGATATGGTATGTGCTTCTTATTTTCTGGATCTATATACTCCTTTGCCAAACCAAAATCTATAATATGAATAATTTGCTGGGTTTTGTTTCCAGGTCGTCCTATTAAGAAGTTCTCGGGTTTTACATCTCTGTATATCAAGTTCTTTGAATGGACATATTCCATACGAGAAATCTTTAACAAAAGGAAAAAACAACAAAGTTTAGTTTAAGCTTCAGGTTGCCACATTCATTTGTGGTAGAAGCTAAATACCTTACAATGACTATATATTTAGAGGAAATCACCCCTTTTATAGCTTTAAAAACAAAGAGCTGTTGCCCTTAACAAGGTATTTCCCAAGTCAATGAAAATTGCACGCATCCCCTAAGTAGATACATCATATTGTGTATTGGAAGCTTTCACACTGGACATTAGACATCAATCAGTATACGACAGAAATAATCTTCCTTAAGAACAGCTGGCACCAAGTATGTTTTGTGCACATTATAATCAGAAATTATGTCATCCAGCAGCAAGCAGCAAAGTTCTGAGTAGATCTATTACATATTAAAGGTATACATCAGAGGCATTGAAAGTTCACTAATATGCATATAACCTCCATTTTTGCTGGATCACTTTCTAACAAAATTTATATAAAATTCACATATTCAGAAAGGAAAAGCAAGTATTAAATAAACATGATCTTTGGATATGTAATGATTTGAGCATTTTAAAAAATTAACTTTGTTATTTTGGCTGTAAATAAGTTGAAACTACGTTTAAAGTTACAGGTCTGTTATTCAACTATAGTTGTGCTTTAAGCAGCTACTTTTACCCTTCATGGGTAAAAATATCAATAACTATTTAGGGAAGTGGAGGTTCAGTAGCATTAATATTTTATAAGTACTTCTAAAAAACAGAATGTATTAAGGTAAACATGCAAAGTCTTCTTTCTTTCTTTCTCTTTCTTTCTACTATTTCTTTCTACTATTTCAATATTTATGGAAGGGCTTTGGGGATCCAGGAAAAATGTTCATGCTAATTAGGAGTACCATCACCCATTTTTTTTTCATGGATTAAAATTATTTTCATTTTATGAAGGTTTTCTTTTGAACTGAGTATGTCAAACTAAAATTCATTATTTCAGGTTGTGATTGTGAGAACTCAAAAGGCACAATGAAACAACAATGATGCAATGATTCTTTAAAAACTTGAACAAAGTAAATGAGAGTGATATGACAGTCTTCCTGATAGAACTGTTTCACAGACTCTTTGAAAGCCACCAACACCAATTTAAAACTCGGGAAGAGCGAAGTTTGCAAGTGAAATAAAGATTTAATCTATTCAAGACTTAGTTATTCTAATGAATACTCAAATTAACATCTATTCTACTTACCAACTGTATGGCTATCATAAGAACTGTTTTAAGAGAAAATGTCCTACCACACAAGTCAAATAAATCTTCCAGACTAGGTCCAAGCAGTTCTAGCACCATAGCATTATATTTGCCACATGGGCCAAAATAGTAAACCTGAGGTATTCCATCTGTAAAATAAAGATACAAAGTAATTATAAGAGGTTAAATAAGATTAATGAACATAGCAATAAAATTTCTATCAGATTTCAAGTTGATCTGAAGTTAAAAATACATTTTTCACACAAAATCAAAAATAAAACTTCATTAGAACTACAGGTAAAAGATGCAACAAGAGTAATGAACGTAGTATCAGTTTCATTAAATATTTTATGAATATTACATGTTTGACTTGTGAAAGATTTAAAGTTTTTACGAAAAATAAAAATCAGAGCATATGTGTTAGGTTTTGCAACAGTGAATTGAAATGAGTTTTTAAAAAGGTATGAAGAGAGTCTTAAATAAGCTTCTTTCCAAATGAAATACATGTTTAAACTAAACTTTTTCAACTCAGGCTATGACAAACCTACATTAAGGAATAAAATCACCTTATCCATAGAAATCATTTAAAAATCCAAGAGATTAATGAATCCTCAAGTTTAATGAGAAATTAAATCAAGTTTTAGACACAACATCAATATAGAAACATCAGAGATGACAAATTGTTATAGTCATCACTTGTTATTATTAATTTTTTCCAAATACAAGCATTTTTCACTTAAATTTATACTGAAAGGCTTCTGCAGTTTTTTCTTCCACCATTTTTTTTTTGTTTTCTGTTTAGATAGCACATGAAAGAAAATGTTTTTTCTTAAGTGCAACTTAGTCCATTAAAAATCTACACACCACAGTGGAAGTTTGGATTTTTAAAAGCTAGATTTCTAGTAAAACGTATGGCAGATAGAAATCCATTAATTCAAACCATATGAAGGACCAGGATTTTTTAAATGTAACCACAAGAACTGCTGACAGGGAATTTTTTAGATGTCTTAAGGGGAACCTATGATACAGATTCACACTGGTTTCACTTCTGAAGTACCACACCAGGCACCACTCAACTTCTTAAATTCTTTCAAAGAAAAAGATCTTCGAATAAAACACAATTTGAGACTTAATATTTTATACTAACAAGCACAAATTTAAAAATTTTAGTTGTGGGGTTTGGTTTTTGTTTAGAAAATGATTACAATAAAAATTAAGTTCAGAACAAAACATACATCATTTCCAAACACAACATATGGGAATAAAAATACCCCACTGTATGTTCAAGTAACAATTGCTTAAGTACTCTATAACAGGTATCAAACATTTACCTAGTTAGGCAAAAGGCAAATGTATTGTTAAAGCTATTTTGAAATTTTGCATGCAGTCTGAACTCTAATCTCCAAGTCAAACACTTTTCCTGAGGTAAAATACACATTACATTCTCCAACATAAAACATTTGAATAATATGTTAATTTGCTGTCCATAAAAGCTATAAAAAACAAAGATTGCACTATTGTGTCAAAAAATTGAGATTTGTTGAATTTTCTTTGGCAGCATTCCAGAAACCCAAATTTACTCTACATGTTTTATCAGACAGCTGGTGATACCAAGGCCACAAACATCTTGAAAACTATAGCTATAAGTCACATGCATTGCACTGAGAAGATTCCTTTACTATCTAGTCAGTTACCAGAATCATTGAACAAACGTCTCCTGATGCACACAACTTAGAGTAGCAAAACTACATGTTATCTGAAAAAAATTAGTTCTTTTCTTTGCCCGGAACAGAAAGCACAATAAGCAGGTCCATATAACAAGGCTTCTCCTGGCAGAAGAATCAGTTAAATATGTTTAACAAATCAATTAAGGGTATCTAAACCTTTAGCAAAGACATAACCAACTTCCAGTCTAAGTTAGCAGTGAATATAAGATTACCCACTTCATTAGAAAGTGCTTCCTGAAAGAGTATTTGACAAAATAAATGCAAACATCAAAATATTAGAAACAGTCTTCAATATTCTGAAGCACTATATTACCAATCAAACTAGTAAAAATGCCATGTTCCATCCTCATGTTCATAAGTCATCACATATACTCATATACTTTATCAATATGATGAACAGCACATATATTCCAACAATTAATATGCAATATATTCTGCACTTATAGACTTTATAACTTTATTTAAACAGCAGCCTTAAGAAGCCAGGCAATCCAAAAGTGTGAAAATACAAACCTTTAAATCCTTATAATCCAATTTTACTGTTGTCCTTCTGTATAAATGCATTGTGTGACTATACAATTAGAAGTAACTTTTATTGCCTCTACTCATCCGGCACTTCCTCATGCACAGGTTCTCTTCCTCATTCAAAAGAATAAATTTTGTTCACTTGAGGAAGCTAGTCATTCCAGATTGTTTTTGCTCTTCAGTATGTATCCTCTTTATCTCATTTATTCTAAATATTCAATACTCTGAAAACATATTTTTGCTTTCATGGGAACCTTTTCAATGGCATCTATTGTTACAATACTGTACTATACTGAACCATAAAATCTGTTTCCAGAATATCCTAATGAAACACTGGCTTTCACCTTCCTTCTCTACAGATCAAACATAAGTTTAAAAATGAAAACATCCCTAACTGAGTGTTTTTGCGGTACATCAAGTCTAAAGCTTTTCATACTTTACTACAGTGTTGCTTATACTCAGGCCACAGATTTCCTATCTACTACAGCTTTGGGTAAAAACACTTAACTGTTTTAGCAAAGCCAAGAGCAAACAAATGCAGCATTTTTAAAGAGCATTTTCACTAACTTTTTTCCTTCAAGTGAGAATAATGAAAACATAACCCCTAAAACTCCAGTTTAACCGATCGACCTTCTGAAGACTATAGTTTCGATTTATTTTTAAAATATTTTAAATTAAAATATCCAACTGATGTAGAAAAACTTAAATGCAAAAAGAAAACCACCAGCTGAATATATAAAAAGAAAGAAAAGCACTATGAATTTGGAAGAAAGCACCACTTGCAACAGCACAAGACATAGTCTGATAACTTCTGTTTTTGCATTTGCATGTTTAAAGACTTTAATTCCAAAATATTCTCAAAAGTAATTAATCTCCTCTATTACCACTGCTTCTGCTTTGTGTCTTTTTGTAACATTTTAAACTACTTAATGTCCTTCAAAAAAACAGAAACCAGAAGGCACCTGGGCTTGGTCTAGATTTACAAAACTCATTTGCACGACCACATGCTAGTAAAAGAGGAAACATTTTAGAAAGGAATTTGTGACTTTGTCAGATTTGTAGGCAGAGCTGCCCATTTCAGAAGTGTGTTTACAGATGTCAAAAAAACTCTTTAATGTTCTATTCTACCACATCATATGATGAAGCACCACAGCAACTCCTGGTAAGTATACATCCAGTGCAGGGAGTTAGTGTTTCAGCTGTGATCAATTTCATTTTATTTAGTACGGCAAGAATAGTAGTTTGACCTACACCACGGTCTTCTGATTAGATGAAAACTCCAGAATACCTCCAAATTGTGCTTAACCTCTTGTTACTCACTCATACAAGGCAGATATGTAGCACTACATCCAAAATTCCTTACATTTATAAAAGTCATTTCACATTAACAGTTACGTACTAGAAGTTTGGGCATTTGTGGTTTTTAATCAAAATAGTCTTACTGCTTTTGCTTAAAAATAACACAACAGAATTATGTTAGGTTATTATTTCTTCATGTCTTTAGATCTCCAGAAGAAAAGTCAGAAACCAAAATGGTACTAAAAAGAGTATCTGGGGGTTTTCCCCCACAATAGAGATATACATGGAAGCCCCTGCATGTAAATCTTTAAGAAAAACAGAGTAAGTTAGAAAAACAAAGAACATTACTAGAAAATTAAGGATTTCCCCTTTTGTTGGCAGGATATTCCAACACTTATTACTAATTAACAGTGTGTATTTTATTTCCATTTTGAATTAGTTTGGCTTCATCCACAGAAGGCCTTTGCTGTAAGAATACAAAGAAATACCAGGAACTTGTAAGACAAACCCAGTCTTCTTTCTATGAAATGAAGACAGTAAGTGTTCTTGGGTCTCTTGCTCAAAAATATACTTTGATTACTATTCAAATTTTTCTGTAAGTTTGACAGATCTTCTGACCCATTCTCAAAAATCCTTTTTAAAAAGACATACCCTTGTCAAATTACATGGAGAAGTCAATGCTTGTCACACTGTGTGATTATTCACTAAGTTATGACTATTAAGTTACAAGCAGCTTCCTATTCTTCCACCAATGAAGAAACTTAACTGAGGCCAAGAAGTCACATACTCTCACTAAATTACATTAAAATACCTAATTACTTTATAAGTTTACAAGTCTGAATACAGTATCCTTATTTTCAGATATGAGATACATTCACTTATCCCTTGATATTTATACATGCTGACAAGTAAAAAAATTTCATTTGAATAGACTCAATTTACTTAACACATCTATGATGCTTTATGTGACTGTCATAAAATTGTAAATCCATTTTAAACCAATATGACTTTGAATCTCATTTTACTTGCACCAAAAATCAAGACACTTTTAACTTTGAATGTTGGTTGGATTCCAGTTTCTTTTTCTAGAAAAGCTAATTTTCATTAGTCCCCAAAGACATTGTAATTGTACACCAGTAGTCTCCAAAACAAAGTGCACACACCCAGAAAGTGCACAGACTATCCACTGGTGGGCTGCAAAACGTATGAAAACCTGTATTTATATTTTATCTAAAAAACCAAGCTAAACTTCACTAGTATTAAACGTACAGCTTGACACTGGAGCCCTCAGTCAGAGGGTAGTGTCACATATGGTATGCACAGGAGAGATCCTGGCAGATGAGTGGAATGAGGAGATGACAGTAGTGCAGTCATTTGTTCACTGACTTTTGGCATATTGCAGTTGACACGTGCCCAGGTAAGTAGATTTATGGATTATATTGTCTAGTTTTCACTAAACTACCCCTCACAAAACAGACAAGCAGCTCAAAATGATTCCTAAAAAAGGAACCACACACTGAATAAAATGCTACTAATGTTAGCACAAGAAACAAGAAAACAGGAGAGCTCACAATTCTCCTACTCCTTGCACAAGCTTATTTTCAATAATTTATTGAGAAGCTAACTAGAAGACTACCATTTTGTGCTTATCAGATAAATTAAAATCCATTAAGTATTCTGTATCAGTTATCATGCTGTAATAAAAATTGTGCATCAAAGTCATCATTAAACATCAAATAAGGGGCACGTACCCTTTCGTTAGTCATTTTTCCACACCCATGTAAACTGCAATCTCTCCAATGATTTTCTATTAGTAAATCACCATTAACAGAGCACTTGAGTCATCTGACAAGAATGGTTTATCACTCACGTGTTCTACTTTACCATGTTCATATACATGATGTGAAGAAAGTTTTCAGAGCTGCCAAGTTTTTAAAGGTCTGGCTTCCTTTATAACAACAATATAAAAGAAAATACTATTGGTAAATCACAACTGTATCTGTCAAACATCTTTAAAATAAACAAAACATCGTAAAAGTTATTTCTACTTGTATTTGGTTTGCATAGCAAATTTTTGCAGCAGGGAGCTACAAAGGTGGTTTCTCTGAGAAGCTGTTACAAGCTTCCCCTATATTTAACACAGCTGATGGGTCCAAGATGAACCTGTCCCTGGCCAAGATCAAGCCCATCAGCAACAGTGGGAGCAACCCTGTGAGAACATAAATTTAAGAGGAAAAACTGCTGTGCAACACCCACTGGGAGAGAGCAATGAGAATATGTGCGAGACACCAAGGTCAGTGAAGATGGGGAGGAGGTGGTCCAGGCACCGCAGGAGAGATTCCTCTGCAGCCTGTGGTGAAGACTATGGTGAGACAGGTTGTACCCCTTGCAATCTATAGAGGTCCACTGTGGTGCAGATATCCACATGCAACCCACAGAGAACCCCATACTGGAGCATGTGGATGCACCTAAAGGAGTCTGTGCACTCATAGAAAGCCATCACCGGAGGCAGCTCCTGGCAGGACCTGCAGCCAGTGGAAAGAGTAGCCCACACTGGAGCAGTCTTGCTGGCAGGACTTCTGACACCACAGGGGCCCCACACAGGAGCAGTTCATGAAGAATGGAGTCAAATCCAGTCGGCAGCTGGTCAGAAGTGGTGTTTCCCAGGGCTCTGTACCGGGGCCTGTTCTGTTTAGTGTCTTTATCAATGGATCAAGCGCACTCTCAATATGTGCAGATGACACCAAGTTGGGCAGGAGTGTTGATCTTCTGGAAGATAGGAAGGCTCAGAGGGATCTGGACAGGCTGGATCAATAGGTCAATGGTGTAAGGTTCAACAGGGCCTAGTGCTGGGTTCTGCACTTGGGCACAACAACCCCATGCAGCACTTGAGGAAGGGTGGCTGCAAGCACCGTGTTCAGTTTTGGGCCCATCACTACAAGGAAGACATGGAGGTGCTGGAGTGCGTTCAGAGACAGAGGAGAGCAACAAAGATGGTGAGGGGTCTAGAGCACAAGTCTTATGAGAAGCAGCTGAGGGAACTGCGATTGTTCAGCCTAGAGAAAAGGAGGCTGATGCAAGACCTTAACACTGCTACAGACTCCTTTCAGTGTAGAAAGTAGGGTCAGTCTTTTCTCCCANGGATAAAGCTGAGCTCAGAAAGAAGGGGGGAGAGAGATGGAGAGTGTGTGCGTGTGTGTTGTAAAACTTAGCTTTCATTTTCTCATTACTCTACTCTGATTTTGTTTGCAATAAATTACATTAATTTTTCCCCAAGTCAAGTCTGTTTTGCCCATGACAGTAACTGCTGAGCAGGGGAGTGATAAAGCTGCTTTGGTGGGCACCTGGTGTCCAGGCAGGGTCAACTCACCACATTAGTTCATTATTATTATGCACTTTGGCTGGTATCTTTTCGAAGAATTTAAGCATCAAACATTATTTAAGCCCGAGGCTACATAACCATTCAAGGCAATTACCTAATGGAATATACATAATGGCTAGTAGGAACACAGATCTGTATCTTAAAGCAAAAATTCCAGCTACTTGCTTTAATATAGATACTACATAGTAGCCTTAATTATTGCATGCATCCTCTTATAGGGAAAAAAAAAAAAAAGAAAGAGATAAACAAGCAGCAGAGGCTGATGGTCAAACAAATATTGAGCACACAGGTCAGTGGTAATACCACTTGCACTTAACCTCGAGTTCCCAATCTATCACTGACTTAATCAGGAGCCACAGCTCGGCCAAGAATCTCTGTAAAATACAATCTAAATTTTTAAAGCAAGGCAGCAGCTTTTCAGTGTCTTGTAGTTTCCTTTCAGAGTTTCCTCTAAGCCAGTCAAAAAACACACCTACTAATGTGATGTGCATGATGTCTTATTGCTTAGGTTGTCTGTTAAATCAGATCCATAAATGCCAGTAAAATACACAGGATTTCACTTGCAGAACAAGTTGTTTCACATCCAGCTTCCTGTACCCCACTGCCTTTTATGTGCAGTGTTGATTTTCATAGGCGACAATTCATCTGCACTAACAGCTATCTTCCATGGCACATCCATACTGGTACTCTATCAAGGATTCAATTCAACAATCTGCCACAAACACAAGCATTCCCTACTAAAACTACATAATCTGGCCTCAACCCTCTGAAGGTAAGTGATTACAAAATTGAGGACAGTGCCAAAGGTGGATTTTGGCTTGAACCAAAGCAACATGCACAGAACGTGATACAATCTCCAGAAATGTAGCACTTCACAGCAACTGAAACCATGATCGTCCATGCACTGCAAACCTCTAAACATGGAATGAAGCACTATGTAAGCAATACAATGCCAGTACTGCTAAAATGCCATGTTGGAGGCATGAGCCACATCACTTACAACACCTCTTATTTATAAAAAAAAAAGTTTGCAAATACAAGAAACAGTAATACAACAGCAAAATTTTTCCATTAAAATAAATATAATTAGTTCTTTGTATTACTAAAAAAGAATTAGATATGCTTTTTTATTGGAAGCCTTAAGTCAAATATCCATTTGTCTAACATTCAAAATGTTGTTAACTGTACCATCAAAACACCTTCACAATTACAGTTATTGTATTTTATATAACAAACACTGATTAATCTCTGAAATCAGTGTGCAATGTGATATTCCAAAATTAATTCCAATTTTTGTTTAACAAATTCTTATGGTCAGTAATTATTGTTTCTCAGAAACATCAACGTATGCACCTATTCTTACTAGATATCTTGAACTTATTCTAGGTAAAAACAATACTTTAACTATAAATAGAGAAAATTCTGTACATTTCCTTAAACCAAATGCTAGAAAGGATGGGCATAAAATAAGAAAAGTACCATTTCTTATAGGTTTTGTTGGACTATATTTAAAAAATAAATTTGCAATTATCATCATCATTCATTCAGTAAAAGGTAAATATTAGTATATTCACATAAATAACTGAGCACTTCAGCCTCCCTGTTAGAGTATATCAGCAGCAACAGAACTCAAAACCAAGTCAGCTTTTTCCCCTCAAGTAACTTGCAGCAAAATCATAGCGGTCATCAGTACACAGATTAACAGTGCATTCAAACAGATACCTCTTTCAGCCAAGAGATAAATTTTATTCAGTTTAAGTGCTTATAACAGTAAATTTTTACATTAAGCATAGAGCATGATTTTCTAAGTTTACTTGCCCAGTATTTTTATTATTTAATAGAGAATTAAAATCACTTCAAATTACTGCTTATTGTGTATTCTTCTACATAATAATCCCAGTCAAAGCAGAATAAAAGTAAAGCAGGACAGCATTAGGAAAATAAATTTGCTTTTAAAGCTTTTTTATCAGCTATCTACTTAGAAGTTCAGCTGAAAACAACATTCATGCCAAGTTACTAAAAATAGTTCACTTGCATTTATACAAATATAGCATATGTATATACAGTAACAACAACTGCAGTATGCAAATCCCAAAATATCTGCAAAAATAGAGAACAGAATACATTATTTTAGATTATTTCTATAAGATCCATGAACAAAAGTGATTTTGTCACATGAATCTAGCTACAATTTACTTCTAGCATTACAATCAAGTCGACTTGATTGAGATATCCTACCATATCATGAGGAACTATCACTCCAGTAAACAAATTACAGTTTACCAATTGAGAAGGGAATTAAGAGATCATAATGTAATGATAATTTCATCTTGGGAAGAGTTATAACAGAGCACAGACACTGATACACTATGATGAAACCAGGCTGTGCTGCATTCTATTCCACAGGCTGAAGTGGAAGGCAGGGTGTCTATGGCCCAGAGGATGAGCTAGAGGCGACCTCAATAGCAATCTGAAACCACGTTGTCTTTTCTCAGGTGAAGACAGGGGACCTGCCTTATTAGAGCTTGTGTCTGGAAAAAAAAAATAAATACATCACCCATCACTACCCTAAATACAAAAGGTAGCCTCACTTTCAGTGCCAGTATCGGCGTCATGCATTGCCTATCCTGAATAGAGCTGTATAGAGAAATTAAAAAGGTGTCACTCGATGTTCAGTTCTCACACACACACTCAAGCTGGTCTAAACTAAAATTAAAGAACCACATTTTTGTTACCATAAACATTTTTGTCTTTACCTACGGAAAACGCACTAACCACTGAAATACCAAACTTCCTTACTGGTTTTCAGCCCATCAAATATCTTTTCAGCAAAGAAAATAGGGAAAAACTATAAACAGCAATGTCTACCCCACCAGTCGACATTAAACTGTGCATGATACGCCTTATAACAAAGAAGTGTTCAATCTCAAGCCTTAAGGCAATATGTACCACAAAAATAAATAATATATAAATCAGAGTATTTCAATACATTCCCAAATCAAAACACCATCATCAATCTGGAGAATCTAAAATTAATATCCTACTGAGCCTGATTACCAGAATGGTTGGTAGACTCCACTCCTCTGCAACAGCAGTTGACCATCATGCACCAATGCTTTGTACTTCCCTGTCTGCAACTTCTGAAGATTACATACAGACCTGTTCTTACACTGACAGAATTACTAGTCAATATGTTATAAGTGGCCTGGTAACTTCTCTGTTTCTTCTAAAATCACATAATGCCAGCACTGGAGTCTTCAACTATTAACCCAATTACCACTGTCCACGTACTACGATTCTGCTACATTTAAGCCAGGCTCTCATGACTTCCAAAGTGAAAAATATGTTTTTAGATAATGCAGAAAGCAATTACGCATGATTAATAGTACCAAACCATGGGAGAGATTCTCATGTACAGAACACATTACTTAACACTGATTTAACACTGATCATAGCCTTTTAAAATATAACACCTTTTTTTCCACAGTACACAAGTATTTATCTTATCCACACACTGGCCAATAGTTACCCAATAAGTGTTTGACTGCCAGCTTCAAGAGTGGAAGTGTTAACTACACCTCAGCTAAAAACCCAGAAGGACGAAAGTTAAGAAAAATAAAATACCATTAACAATACCGAGCATCTGCCTTCTCTGAAACGTTAATACAGCAGTTTCAGAAGCAGAATAATCCACAGCTGAAGAGATCTTTGTCTCTTTCAAGAATGACCACAAATGAAAAACTAAAATCTAACTATGGACAACCCTTGTTGGTATAGACTGGTACTGCAGTAACAGTTTGTTCTTTGTAAAACTGTAGCATTGCAGACAAGCTTTAATAAGGCAGGTGAAGCAGCAGGAGTTACCTGTCATTCTTTTGTTCTACTTATCAGATGGGTAAGTACAAGAGAGTCCTCATTCACTTGCAAAGAATCCTCAGTCATCATGATTGATGTCCCACAGACTTATTAAGAGACATGAGTCAATAAAAGTTGAATAGTTCCTATGCTCTTCAACACATAATATATAACTTAATAGACACAGACTCTGTATTGCAAAAGCAAACTGAATCATACTGTAAATACCTGTCAAAGAAATCAAGCATTTTAAAACCTTATTGGTGAAAAATTTTAAATTGAAAAAAATCCCACATTAAAAAAGATTCTCAGCTTTACTGCTCAATACTGAAATTAAGCCAGCAATTAATGCCTCCTTCTCCCTCTCAACCCCTCCTAGTAGTGAGGTACAATGAAATTAGGTACAGCTAAATTATGGGCATAACACATGAAATAAATCTACAGCTCATCTTCTTATCACAAGGAGAAAGACTGATAGCATAAAAAATGAACAGAAAAATCAATTAAAAAAATACAAAACCATTTTCTATCTATTCCAGAAGTCAGAGTGTAATTTCAGGCAAAAATTCACCAATAGTTTTATTTTTAATACTGCACTTCTGACAACCTATCAGTTCTTATTATTCAAGTTGGACATTAAGAAAAACACTTTTAACTAAAATCTTACTAGAATTAAAAATACTTTAAATTCTATCTGTAGGTTGTTCATTCAGTTGACTAAAGATTTCTGTATATAGACTATATGATTTCAAACTTCATGAGGAGAACATGTTCACAGTTACTGAAGAGCAAAATTTTGGCAGAGAAGTGACAGCAATTTCCATTAAATTCCATGGAAATTTAATTTCCATGAAATTAAAGCTAAATTATGATGTGACCAAAATAAGCCATGATAACCTTTAATCTATTTTGAAAACTATTTTAAGTTTTAGATTCATAAATAAATAAATAATAAATACTGAATAAAGGTTTCACTGAATAAATAATTTAAAAAAAAAAAGCCCAAAAGAACACAAAAAATGTTTCCTATTTAAGAAAGATTCTTCACATCTTTTTTCCTAATAAACATCTATGTGCTGCTGCACATTCACAGGTATGTTCAGCAAAAAGCATATTTGAGAGTAAAGTTAAGAGATTATAAGCTTTCTTTATGAGCAGATTCTTCCCAAAGGAGTAGAGTTTTGAAGTGTTAATGCTTTTTCATGCAAGTCAAAAATACTTTTATTAAATAAAAATTTTTTTGCAGGTAGTGGGAGAAGGGACAGGTATCCTGGGAAGAGTGTAGGGACACTGCCTTCTTGTATAGGGATAGGGTCAGGAAGGCTAACGTACAGATAGAACTGAACCTGGCAAGAGGTGCAAAGAAAAAGGGCTTCTATAGGTCTGTCAGCCAGAAAAGGAAGGTCAAAGAAAGGGTTCCCCCTCAATGAGCAAGAATGGTAAGTTTCTACTCAACTTTTTTTCATGATCTTAACTCTTAATCTCTCTACTTACACCTCCTGAGTGGATGGACCACAGGGCAGGGACTGGGGGAGCAAAGTCCATCTCACCGTAAAAGAAGATCAGGTTCATGACCTCCTGATGAACCTGAACATACAGAAGTCTAGAACCTGATAACATGCATCCCAGAGTCCTGAAGGAATTGGCTGACGTATTTGCCAAGCCACTCTCCATGACATTTGAAAAGTCATGGCAGTCAGGTGAAGTCCCCAGCAACCGAAGAAACAGAAACATTACACCCATCCTTAGAAGGGATAGAAAGGATGATGCTGGGAAGCACCGACCTGTCAACCTTNGGGAAGAGTGTAGGGACACTGCCTTCTTGTATAGGGATAGGGTCAGGAAGGCTAACGTACAGATAGAACTGAACCTGGCAAGAGGTGCAAAGAAAAAGGGCTTCTATAGGTCTGTCAGCCAGAAAAGGAAGGTCAAAGAAAGGGTTCCCCCTCAATGAGCAAGAATGGTAAGTTTCTACTCAACTTTTTTTCATGATCTTAACTCTTAATCTCTCTACTTACACCTCCTGAGTGGATGGACCACAGGGCAGGGACTGGGGGAGCAAAGTCCATCTCACCGTAAAAGAAGATCAGGTTCATGACCTCCTGATGAACCTGAACATACAGAAGTCTAGAACCTGATAACATGCATCCCAGAGTCCTGAAGGAATTGGCTGACGTATTTGCCAAGCCACTCTCCATGACATTTGAAAAGTCATGGCAGTCAGGTGAAGTCCCCAGCAACCGAAGAAACAGAAACATTACACCCATCCTTAGAAGGGATAGAAAGGATGATGCTGGGAAGCACCGACCTGTCAACCTTACCTCTGTGCCTGAGAAGATCATGGAATAGACCCTCCTAGAAGGTATGCTAAGGCACACAGAGGACAGGGAGGTGATTTGAGAAAGCCAGCACAGCTTCACCAAGGCCAAGTCTTGCCTGATCAACCTCACAGCCTTCTACGAGAGTGACTACCTCAATGGACAAGAGAAAAGCTTAGGGTGTTTATCTCTCTGAACTTCTGTAAGGCCCTTGGACACAATCCCCCACATCCTTATCTGTAAATCAGATACAGATTTGATGGGTAGACTGTTTGGTGGGTGAGAAACTGATTGGAAGGTCACATCCAGAGGGTAGTGGTCAATGGCTCAATGTCCAGATGAAGACTGGAGACCAGTGGCTTCCCTCAGAGATCCATACTGGGACCAGTACTATTTAATATCTTCAATGACATACAGTGGGATTGAGTACACCCTCAGCAAGCCTGTAGATGACAACAAGCTGAGTGGTGTGGTTGACACCTGAGGGATGGGATTGCCATACAGAGAAACCTGGACATGCTCACGAAGTGGGCCCGTGAGAACCTCATGAGGTTCAACAAGGCCAAGTGCAGAGTCCTGCACCTGGGTCAGGGCAACACATGGTACAAATACAGGCTTGAGGATGAAGTGTTTATGAGCAGCCCCACTGAGAAGGGCTTGGGGGTACTGGTGGATGAAAAGCTGGACATGCACTGACAATATGTGCTCACAGTCCAGAAAGCTGGAGCCTGGGCTGTATCAAAAGTATAGCCAGCAGGTCAAGGGAGGTGATTCTGCCCCTCTACTCCGCTCTGGTGAGACCACATCTGGAGTACCATATTCCTCTTACTACTTTCCATGACATTCCCAAATAAACTGGGATTTCACAGGGGTTACAGGTTTTTATCCCTTAAGTTTCAGGTTATTTCACACTAAGCAGAAGTCTTTTTGTAGCATTACCTGTGGAATGAATAGTTCTTATTTGTGAAAAATGAAGTTTTGACTACAGGAAATAATGGTTCTGCTTACAAAATTGGGAAAGAGAAGGAGTAGTATTCACTTTTCACCAGTTGCTTCTGAAACTATTTTTTAGTAGTCACTTGCAATTAATACACATGTATGCATGGATACATGAGAAGGAGTGGAAAGGCTATTTAATACAATTAGATTCAAAATAAGCAGTCCACACACACATAAAGCTATCAGCCAAAGTACAAGAAGTTTTGTCTGAATAAACAAAACCAGCTAAGGAAAAGACTACCTCATCATGATTAATAAAGCACAGAAATGTGGAATTTTAGAAGCTTAGAAGCCAGAAAGTTCCAGACAACTGGAACTGCTAGTACAGTAAGTAATAACCTCCTATCTGCTCAAAATTACTATACTTCAAATCTCTTCCAGCAATTACAGCTATTTTTACACATCCTACAGTAGGTGCTACTGCCACGTGCACAATGAAAATACACCTCCTTCAATTTACTCTGACTAAAGTACAACCACTGTACATAAAGCAACACTATCTATATGGATAGGTCTGGCGTAAGATTTTTACTATATCCTGTTCCGTGTAGGAAGGATTATCTGACTCCTGAATTTATCTCTTGGTCCTTGCACTCTTTACCACTGTTTTCCAACTGTTTATGTGACAAAATTTCTTGAAGTTACAATTGGCAGTAAACACATATGTCATGAAAACTCAGTGAAGTAAAGCAAATTGCCTCACACTACATGAGGACATAAATTATGTAATTATGTAACTTTTTTTTATAAAATAACTAGGCTATAAAACTTCTTGGGCTTGAGGGCCTATCTCCTGCAAAGATGGGAAAAGGGAAAGCGCTGCAGAAAAGCAAGGAATCAGCATCATTTTTGAACTTACAAGAAGATGGAAGCATGAATATTACTTTCTCATAATGAGTCTTTCCTACAAAACCCATTAAAATGAGCCTCAAGTGGGGTACCTGACTAACTCAGACAAGGTTCAAAAAGGAGCTTGCAGGGTTCTACGCCTGCAAGCAGAGGGTTTCAATTTGGAATAAAAACTGGTTACATGGAAATCAGGAATTCTATGACAAGGTTCTTCATAAATATTGAAGACTGTTAGTAACTCACCAGCTTTATTTTCTTATTTTCATCTCAAAGATCTCCTCACCTTCATACAAAGAATCAGAGAAATCCTTTTCCCTTACAGTTAATTCAATAAGGCAAAGTGATTAAGTTGTTGCAACCAACAAAAAGGATTACAAAGACAGAATATCAGAAGGAAAGCAGACTGACTTCCCTACATTCTTACATTAAACAAAGTCCCCCAGCCTTATTCAATAAACAGAATGTAAACAAAGTTACAGTTGCCAAGACATTTTTCCCAATAAATACTTCCACAACAATTCCTACCTCTGAGAAGTACCGCTTATTTTCTGCAGTGTGAACCGCTAATTATAGCTTTAATCTTAGTTCCATTACAGAGCTCCCTTGCCATATCAGATAGTAACACCCTGTTTTTCACAACTGGTTTCTGTCCTTAACTTGACGGTTGCCATGTCTCAGCAACTTAGATCTCTGCTTTCTACTTATCTGTTTCACAATGCTAGTCTAGTGCATGCTGACAATTTACAACTGCTCACAAAAAAAAACAGACTGTCATGTCAACTTGACATTTTGACTAGACATTCTACAACTTTTCTGTCTCTGAACAGTAACAGGTAATGTCATGCCTCGCAAAGAGTTATCTGTAAATACTTCCAGTTGCAGATCATTCTTATTACACAATTAAAAAGACTTTCTAAATTAACTGAAATTATTGGAAAGTATTTTTACCTGGAGAGAGTCTTTAAAGAGCAGCACAAAATTCTGAAAGCTACCTACCTAGGGAAACACTATCCAGTCTGTGCATCAACAAATTTTTGATGAACAATATGATCCTAAATTTTTGAAAGTGAAAATAGTATTTAAAAAGTATTAAAATTCATCATGGCATAAATATTCAATGCAACAAAATGAAAGTGGTATGGGCCTGTTCATTTTGTATTCCCTGACTTTTGGAGACGACTCAGTTTAAACAGAATTTTACTGTTGCTTAAACACAACTTTAAAATCACCACTACAAAATCCAAGCTGCCTCTGACAGAAGAAAAAACCCAAGCAAGCATGTAGGTAGAAGATAAGTATTAGTAGTTCATTTTATATAATAAACTTCAGCATTAGTAAAAAAACTGAAGAAGTAACTAACCATACGACCTAAGAAAAAACTACTCTAAAACTTTAAGGAATGTTTTCAGGAAAAGATAATCTAAGATTTTTTTTCCTAGGGTACAACTGATTTAGGGAAGATCTGTACTTACTGTCTTAGTTTAAGAAGCTTCACATCTTGCTAACTGACTACATACAGTTTTGTGAAAGGCACAAAAGTATGCAAGAAGTTTTAGGTATTGCTCACATACAAAAGCAAAAGGTCGCCTCTTACAAGGGGACTATTGTAAGAGGATTTCCGGATGTAAAAATGACCAAGGAGAGTAAAATAAGAAATTAAAATTTTAAAATGCAGTGAAAGTTAAACTTTTAAAAAAAGTATTTAAGCTAGTATTAAAACCAGTAAGCAGCAATATATACTGTGAAGTAAAACCAAAACTGAAGCTATTTAAATAAAAACACGTGAGTAGCAGATCAGCAGTTTGGTCATTCGTAGTGCTTATTCAAAGAGAACACACTGGGAATAATCTAAGAGTGCTTAATTTAAGGTATAGACATATGCATACAAATTCTGTGATACTTAAGACTTCATAAATAGTCTCAGGATTTCACAGACACACTTTAAGAGCAGAACAAAGAAGTCTTACAATGCTAGAAAAATTTATATGTTAATCCAATGTCTCACGGGGCTTTTTTCTGCTTTAAGTAACTGGGACACTTTATTAAATTGATTTATACCCCTAAATCAGAAAGCTTCCGTGAAAAACTGATCTTGGATTACATCACAGTAAAATGCATGATACTGCTTTTTACCTCCAGATCCTAGCTGCTTGTAGAATCTGTATTCCAAATGTAGCTGTGGTGCTCTCGACTTCATTGGTTCCTGATTCAAAAACAAAAACAACATTTAAAATAAAGCCTCTCTGACAAATTAAAAACTAATACACTAATCTACCACAAGCCCTGCTGCTTCTAAGCCACAAGGAAAGTTCGAATGTTTCTTCTGAAATAACTGGTAATTTAGAAACCTGCCAGGTAAGACTAGAGCATATTGGGTTATATACATCTTGCGTTGCTTTGTGGAACTGGGGCCCAAACAGCAAACCCAATCACAATGGAATAGCTAGAAAATATTTTGTCTCATGTCCATACATGGGTCATGTATCTCAAAGCTCTCAGAAGGCGGTATAGATCTGCAGCTTAACTGATTGAAAAGTCTGTCCGCACACTTGTTACAAATGATAAATGCATCTTTATAAAACAAAGTTTTGTCCTAGGATCTTGACAAAAATGTACCAGATCTTTCCACCAAACCGTCAAGAACTTAACAGAAATTAAGTAGCATCATTCTAAACTATAAATTAGAAACAAAGAGGCACCAGAGTAAGTTCGTAGTTCAAATCTTTCTTTTCCCAGCATAATGTAAGTACGTTAAGGAAATCTTAGTTCTTTGTTGCACACCCTGATGTGGCAAGGTCACAAAGAATAGCAACATGAGATGAAGCACATGAATACTCAAGCAACCCCAATTGAAGTCCTAACTTCTTGAGTATTTCCCTTTACAAAGTAATGGCACTTTATGATAAGATTCTTAAAGCAATTTCCTCTAGCATTTTTCAGAAGATATGCTCAGTTTCTTGCAGTATGTGACATCTTCCAATACATCAGCAATAAACTGGACACTAACTATGCAGTATTTCTACAGCGATTGCTCCTACTAGAAACGCAGCATGTAATTAGTAAGATCATCAATACACTTATCAGCAATAACAGATACACTGCTGGATGTCAACACAAAGCATTTGACACTGTCCCACATGACATCCTGGTCTCAAAAGTGGAAAGTCATGGATTCGATGGACAGACCACTCGGTTGATCAGGACTGACTGGGTGGCTATACTCAAAGGATTGTGGTAAACGGATCAATGTCCAAGTGGCAGCCAGCGATGAGTGGTGTTCCTCAGGGGTCANTGGATGAGAAGCTCAACATGAGCCGGCACTCCACACTAGCAGCCCAGAAAGCCAACTGTATGCTGAACTACATCAACAGAAGCATGACCAACAGGTTGCAGGAGGTAATTCTGTCCTGTCACGACGACGGGGGAAGACACGCAGCCGACTCAATACGAGTGACAAAGCAAGCTTCAACTTTATTCGGATAGCTCAGGTCTTTTATACACTTATCAATAATTATTCCTACTAATCATACAATGATTGGCTAAGCACTTAA
>VXBW01004994.1:185141-204808 GCA_013400375.1 Thinocorus orbignyianus | reverse complement strand
AAAAGGGGCCTACAGGAGAGATGGGGAGGGACTCTTTGTCAGGGAGTGTAGTGATAGGATGAGGGGTAATGGTTTTAAACTGAAATGCAGGAGATTTAGATCAACTATTAGGAAGAAATTCTTTACTATGAGGGTGGTGAGACACTGGAATAGGCTACCCATGGAGGTTGTTGCTACCCCATCCCTTGCCGTGCTCAAGGCCAGGCTGGATGGGGCTTTGAGCAACCTGCTCTAGTGGGAGGTGCCCCTGCCCGTGGCAGGGGGCTTGAACTCGATGATCTTTAAGGTCCCTTCCAACTCTAGCCATTCTGTGATTTTTGGAGGGAAAAAAAGAACCCTAAGAAGTACGGTTTGTTACAGGAAAGATTAGCCTAAAGTCGCACTTGATTCGCATTTACTACAGCCTTCTAGAGAGGCTTGGAAATAGTATAACTCTAGACTGCAAAAATTCTTTTTAAAAGGAGGAATAAACATTTCATCATTGGAACTAACTGCAACTTCTTTCCACACACACCCCATTTAAAATTTTAAGGATTAAGATCTGAAAAATTTGAATTATTAGTGAATCAATGAATTAAAGATTACAAATTAAAACCATCACTGACTACCTCATAACTTGCTACGGCTCTCTCAAACACAGAAAGAAAAATTCACTTATTTCCAGAAGCAGCTCAATCAGAAATTCCTTTAGCTGATATCTGGTTAGTAGTTACAAATCCTGCAGAGAAGATAAATTTTGAGCAATGGGGAAATTTGTCAAAGGAAAGAGCTGAAAAGGGAAGAGGATATTTAAAAGAAGTAGAGGGTTATGTAATAAAGAAAAATAAATCTAACAACAAACCAAGAGGTGAGCATGAAAACTACAGTTTATGTACACCACGTGGTTATTGCTGAAGAGCTACCTGATCACTACCTACATGTTAGTGTATCAATGGAGCAGCAGAAACATACAAACAGTACTAAACGCTGCACCACTGATAAAGTCCAATTCCTAAGAGTTTTATTCCAGTTCTTAAAAAAGCCTGTTCTACCTTTCAAACTTGAGTATCTGCCCAACCAGAACCGGCTACAATGAAAGAAGCCAGATTAAGAGTAAAGCCCTGGAACCAGAACAAATTTTATCAGAACAAATATGATTTTACACATAAACTTAATACATTAAATGCATACATTGTATGACCCTCAGTCCTCTCACAGAAACATTGTTTAAACTTTCTTCCTTACTCAAATCCTAAAGTTTCCATAAGCATCATTAGCAGAAACATACTTGTGTAAATTTGTCCACAAGGGAAGTATTAATTCACGACAACGAAGAGTTTAAGTCAAAACAGTAGTTATAAAATCCGTTTAACATCAGAAGCACTCCTGCAAGCTGCTGTTTAAATGCAGTCACTGTAACTCGTGCTCTCAACAGAAACCCAAACAACCCTCCTGCAGTAGAGTACACAGTTACCTTTTATACACAAAGCATCTGGCATAGGAAATGTCTTGCTGTTTACAACAAAACAGTACATCAACAACAGAATGCTACCATGAGGAACGCAAGTATGATTTTAGGACAATACAGAAGAGATATTAGCACAACTGTACCTGCCAGGGGTTACTGCTCATGCTACACTACATGCACAATTCAGGTAAACCCATTCAGGGGGGGCTAAATTTGAACCTCAAAAGGAGCAAAACAGCAAGTAAATTAAGAGTGCCTAATTTACAATAACGAAACAAAGACTGAGCGTAGGCCTGATGACTGCTATCAGAATACAATGGGAATTGGTGACAAAGAAAGGGAAAATCTACTAGGCTTACATTTTAAAAGGCAAAGGATGACATATCACAAACAAGCACAACCTAGCTAACTGTTAGAATAAAGTCCTGGTATTGTCTCCAATAGGAGACGAAAACCAGCAAAAAGCCAATTTCAGCTAAATCCTGCAATTTGATGCAGCTGCTTTTAGCAGACTGAACCTTGTGACCCAAATCTCTTTCAATTTGAAAACATATTCAAAAGAGCTGAAAGATATTAAAGAAATGAGAACTGTATTAAAAGAACCTACTCGTTCTACCTATTAATAAATGTATTTACATTACAATTACGATGCAATCTCCCGTGTTGACTTCCACTACAATTCCTTCCATCTGTTTTTGCAGACACTATAGCTTTTTATATCACCAGTTAACTACATATCCAGAGTTCTTTAAGCACTAGTACTGAATTACAGACAAACTTTACTACACTGTTCGGTGACTTCAAAGTAAGTTATTCAATAATGATACTTTAAGCTTTTGCACAGGTGTAAATGAACAGCTGTAAGAGTAGTTTGGAAACAAAGTACAAGTTGCCTTGGAACAGCATCATTAAAAGTTAGAATGGGTTGAAATAGCAGCTCAGTTTATTAGTAGTTACATGTGTAATAAAAATGGTTTTACCAAAATCCACTGATCAGCTTAAAATGTGCTCTGACTCTAAATTATGAATTAATTAGTGCTTAGAAAAAAAAACAAAAACAACTAACACTGTCTTGCAAATTATTTTGAATGCTCTTTATAGTAAACAGCCTTTAAAATAGAGGAATTCTCAAACCATTCTCAAGTTTTAGCAGAAATGTAGAATAAGTTCAAGATATTTTAAAAAAAATTAACTTAAATCTGGTATAACATATACGATAACTGTCAAAATTGTATCCAATGTTGCTCTTTCAAACCATAATGTTACACATTTAAAAATATGGACAACTCCTGAAGTAAGTGTTTTTCTAAGCAAGGATGGTGATAAACATATTTTTCAGGGGTTCATTATATATATTTGCAATGCTTTTTAGAATCCCTACCTAAAGTCATGTATTTCTGTTTACATAGTTGACCTTTCACACTATGGAACTAGAATTCACCGTATTATGCTATGAAAAACCTTCTGTCCTACTGCAGCAACAAGAAATTAATGGGACTCCTAAAATTCCTTCAACAACAAAAAATAAGCAAGTGAATTTCATCTTGAAACACTTCAGTTATGAAAACAGTCATTTACCAAGAAGTTAAAAGTATCCAGAAGCAAAACATGAAGTAAACCAGGTAGTTCTGATGAAAGATTCAGAAAAAGATTCAGAACAGTGACATATTAACAAAATATTCAAGTTTACCATATCTGTAAGTGAAGGAAATATTTTACACATTGCAACCACAACGTATCTACCAAACCAGATGATTAGAGTGTCAGACTCACATTAAATTTGGTGTTCATGTACTTGCTGCACAACAAGAGATATCTACTAGGATGACTGCTGAGCGTATCCTTGAAGTAGCAGTGAATTATCATCAGCTTCACAAACAAACATAGATTCAGCTCTGACAACAGTGACAATTAACACTGGTTTTACTCAACATAGCTGAAGCATATAATTACATCTATCATTAACTGCCTTCATCTAGTCAGCTGAAAACATGCAAGACTTAACGATTTCAATTTAGGAAATCAAACCATTACAAATGAAAAGGAAAACTCTGATTAGTTTCTCATCCCCAATCTTTTAAAATAAATAAGTAAATTAATTAACTTACCAGCTTAATTGCCATATATTCATTTGTGTATAAATTTTTTCCTTGAAAAAAAAGAACAAAAACAAGAATGTGAGAGACAGGCTTTCCTGTTCAAGTAAAATGCCATTTAAACCTCAAGAAAGTAATGGGAACATTTTTGACTTAAGGTGCTAGGTGTTCTGGTAGTAACTTAAAAAAACGTGGCTTTATTAGTCTGTTACCATACTTTAAAAATACCTTTATTCTTGAATAGTATAACAAGTGACAGGTTCACTGAAAGAGTTTGAGCTATTTCATCAAGTCTGCAAAATTTTATACACTAGAAAAGCTTGAAGTTTGGTGAATTACCGTAAGTGAAAGCCTACATTTTTTTATTTATTGCTGAAAACTATTTTAAAAATATTTTAAAATTACTATATGGTTTTGGAACACCAGACACTGAGGTTAGAATTATCTAGGACTATTTTTTTCCCCATCAATTCTGCAATTTATTAAGTTTAAAGTTAAGACAAACAAGGCAAAAATATTACTGAGCTAAATGCTCACAGCATTTGGAAAATGCATCTGCTGCGTTAAAAGTGATTCTGTAACTAGATAAGCTTATTTCAACAAGCATTACTTCAAATTGTATGCGATGACAAAAATACTAAGCAAGCTTTATAGGTGTAAAATTATAAAAACAGTAGATAAAGGAAAAATTGTCAGTTCTGATATTTTTTGTTTCTCTACAGTCTTCAAATTAGTTTTGTGTGTATCAGGAAAAAAAAAAGTATTACTCAGCTTTGAATTTCCTATGTTTAGCTCACTTTTGTTAAAGAAATCACACAGAGAAAAGACATGGATCAAGGCTCCCTGCAAAGACAGTTATATTTATAGTCAAAGATTACAATCTCAACTCTAATCCTTATTTTCACAAATACAATACTCTTACAAAACTCAAAAAAAAAAGAAAGTATTAAAATCATGTATCTTCTAAGGTATCAAGTATACAAAAGGCAAGTTACTTGAAGGCTATATAATAATAAACACAGACTCAGAATGGGGAGCATACCCTAATCTGATCATCAAAATAATGGAAAATGTCAAGACCTATTCAGGGACTACAGTGAAATATTAAGAAATAACTACTTGAGATTCCTATCTTATGAACATTTGAGTTACATTTTTAACAAAAAGTGTACTTTGTTTGAAATGGTTTCTGTACCTTTGCACTCTGTTACAACCCAGAAGACATTAAAAAAAATAAAAAATCCCTACTCTTGCAGGGATCCGGCTCACTTAATCTAACAGATATGTAAATCAGCTATTGAAGCATCTAACAAAACCAGTTAATTGACTGAATATTGGGTTCCAGTAACCAAACGCTGTAATGAAAGGTTTATTTTTCTGAAGAAAGACCGTAAGGGACATTCTGAAGAATCACCAGACTCCATGCAGTGATTTAAGACAGTTGTCTCTAAAATACGGAAGACAGAAGACTTGACACCACTGTTGATTAATCTCTGAGCACAGAACAGGTATTGTATATTGCAGTGCACCACATGCAGCAGCGACAAGCTTTCTTTTACTGCCCCGTCAATTTATCCTAACTGTAACTCAGAAGATTAAAAACTTCAAAATTCAAAACTATATAGTCTTTCGCAAGTTAAATGGTTGCACAGACTCATTTGCTGCATACGGCAAATTTACTATTCGATCCACAAGCCAATACAGAAATCTGGCCACTCCTTTTATCCCAGGTGGAAAAACTATAATGGCTACTGACTTACAACTGATTTTATTTCATGAAGCACAATCTCAGCACTTTAAAAACTTTATTCCTTCATTCCTTAATTCCTTATTACTTCATTTTGCAGAAGTGTGTAAATTAAGTGCTGGTGTATATCTTTGTAGGAGGAATGCTCAAGTTACTTGCTACTCTAGTAATGTAAAAATAACAAATTTTAATCAGGATCTGTAACACCTATCTTAACTGCTGCGTTCAGTAACTTATATTTAAGACATCTTATCCCACAAATAACAATAAATAAGGATTTTAAATATTACTACGTATGCAAAAAGAAAAAAAGATGACATTAAACAGAGAAAGCCAGCATTTGTCCTGGTGGCTGACAAGACAGTACGGTACACTTATTACCTTCCTCCTATCTATTTTACTTGTTTGCTCTATTTTATAGAATCATAGAATGGTTAGAGTTGGAAGGGACCTTAGAGATCATCAAGTCCCAACCCCCCTGCCATGGGCAGGGACACCTCTCACTAGAGCAGGTTGCTCAAAGCCCCATCCAACCTGGCCTTAAACACTTCCAGGGATGGGGCATCAACAATTCCCCTGGGCAACCTGTTCCAGTGTCTCACCACCCTCACAGGAAAGAATTTCTTCCTAATATCTAATTAAATCTCCCCTTTTCCAATTTAAAACCATTACCCCTCGTCCTGTCACTACACTTCCTGACAAAGAGTCCCTCCCCAGCTCTCCTGTAAGCTCCCTTCAGATACTGGAAGGCTGCTATCAGGTCTCCCCGGAGCCTTCTCCAGGCTGAACAGTCCCAGGCAGGCTGAACAGTCCCAGTTTTTTCAGTGCTCTCAGATTTTACAATATTAAAGTAGTTAAGACCTTATTCTATTTCACTCTGCTGCAAGCAAATGAGTTCATCTGATAATGATCTGAAAGAGACAATCAGCTCAGTACAATGTAACCATTCCAAGGTAACAGACCAAAAAAAATTAACTTTTTTAGTTTACAGTTGACTTCAGTAGTAAATGTGATGTTTATACTGGTTTGATTTAGTTCATGGAGATATTTAAAAGAAAAATGATCACTCAAAGCAAGTTTAGAAAAGAGTAGGACAAGTCGAAGACCGTTTCAGCTTGACTGGCAAACTGCAGAGGCACATACATAACACTGTAAGGATCAAACTGCGTCAGTCCTGCTTAACTATTTACATTCTGACTCCGACTTAAACATAAGGCCCTCAGAAGCACTATATTATAAACGTGCTATATTTTTCACATTTTATAAACATGCACATACAAGCACATATTTTATGCAACCACTATACCAAAAACATTGTCTGAGGGACAATGAATACTAGTTCTACCATAGGTAGAAGACCAACAGAAACACATTATCCATAGCCATCCTACTTTAGAACCCATCTACCTTTAAACATTGACACAGTAAGTTAACTCAAGGAACTTCCAGGAGTACTGGAATAAATTCTTGCCGTTAAGTGTCAAGTCGTACTTCTTAACATGCACAGAACTCCCAGATCTTGAAAACCCTGGCTAATCATGCTGTCATTACAGAAATTTAAGTCCCCCAACCTAAATATATACTCTTCCAAAAGCACATACCCATCATTTACTGTCTATTTTAATAAGTAATAATATATCAGCTTTGCTAGCCAAGTTCTCCAAAATTCCGCAAGTCCTTCTCTGTATGTCCCTTCATCATTCCATTTTCATCCATCAGTTCTGCAGGAAACTAAGTGACTCCATTACCCATTGCCTGGATTCTCTCTACAGATGGATTGTCACTACCCTTGTATAACAGCAGGTCACTCTTTAGCCTCACTACATGGATGCTGATGGAAAGGAAACCAAGGAATCAAGCATTTGCTTCTATTAAAAACATTGTAGTGCCTGCTACACTACCTCCAAGAGATCTTCACAACCACAGTACATTAAGTCAGACCTGCAGGAAGAAGATGTGTTTCACACACACTTAGCCCCAAATCCAACTGAATATACTGCTTTAGTAAGCCAGGAAATATAGCAAAATACAATAACAATGAAATAGTTTCCAATATCTTGGAAGAGACTGAATGAATTTAGGATAGCATTGGACACAATTACAGAACATTTTTGAGTCCTACAGAGATTCTTAACATGTGATAGACCTTGCACTGGCCAGGGTCAAGCCGTGAAAGATGTACAGGGCAAATTTAACCTCTCTGAAGACTGAAAGTAGTTTGAAGAGCTGCATGGTGTGTTCAGGTAAACATTTTCATGCCTAGACTACATACAATGGTCTTGAGTAATGTAAACTGAAATAAAGAAACATGGATCTTACCTAATCGTAGTTCTCCAAAGTTACCACATCCGATTTTTTTTCCAACTCTGAAGTTAGGTCCAACCATTAATACTCCAGAATTAGAGGAACCAGTTCCACGTGGACCATGGCCTGACCGCCCACTAGGCCGTGACATTCTTTCACCCGGCTTGTCCTTCTCTTTCTTTTTATTATCCATGTCAAGTTTGCGGTACTCCACTTTGATTTCTTCCTCTTTTTAAAAATCAGTATAAATCAAAATCCAATGAGAAAATGTGAGAATGAAAACATCACTAGAGAAGTGCCAGCTGGTTACTGTCAGTAAGCAGTCAACAGCAGTGTATTCATCCCATTCACAAAGCCTTGGTAGTATCCATAGTAAAAATGTATCTCCAGAATGCACAACACCGGCAATATTTGTTAGTATTTACAGGAATTCTGTTAAAGAAAAACAAAGTATTCAATACAGTAAGAGCCTTGTACAAGATTACCTCTGCTTTTAATCCCCTTCCTATAGCCATAGTTATTAAGCTATAACTAATTATATTTTCTTTACAGATCTTCTATGAAAAGCACTACTCTAAGGTTAAAGCCTCTGATTCTAGCACATAATGGCAAAAGATATTGGTGTGAATGAAGTGAGCTAAAAAATATCAAGGCTTAATGCAACAGATATTCAAAAAAAGAAAAGAAAAACAACCCTATAAACAGATACACTTAAAATTTGCATTTAGACTGTCATTGTATCTTACGTCACCTATGCCAAACAAGGTGTTTATTTATGGGGGTCACTCCCCCCCCCCAACTAGTATCTGCCGATGTAAGGAAAGAACAAGCTGCACAGTTACTGAAGTTAGAGGAAGCTATTTAAAATTATTCCATTATCTTTTCAGAATTGTAATTTCTGAGATGCACAATTTATTATTATTTATTATTTTGTTACATTTGCGCCAATTTTGGGAATAGACTGCCATACAAGAAAACATTATCTGAAAAAATAAGGTATTTCCTGTGCTACGGCCTATTCTAGAGACAGCCATCAGGACTTTATTTTAAACACTTTGAACTTAAGATACTCTCATTTCTTAAACCTGTTTCTCACAAAGTAGAATTATTACCCACATCATAGCTTATAGCAACATTTTAAGACATCAAAGAGTCAGTAAAGATAATAAAGAATACGCACAACTACTGAAAAACTACATCTGCTGAACCACAGATATTAATGATACAGTGATAAATAGACATTATTTTAAAAAAAAATAAATTACTAACCAAGAGCTGACCAAGCTATCACCTGAACAATGAAGCACGGAGAAATTTGTTCAGCAAAGAAACATGACCACCTTACTACGAAAGGGAGAAACAAAAGACTTGTTTCTGAGAATGATCAAAAAATGCAAATGCAGGTTCCAGTACAAGATGATGTACCTAATGCAAGGGAAACAGACATCAGCAGTAATTAGTGTCGTGTTATGGTACAGAGGCATTTAAGACAAAAATACAAGCACATTTGGCTGCAATATAATCTTGCAGGCTCAAGCACCACCACTAGGTACCCTGAAGTCACTTTCCAAACCACACATCAGAGGAATAGATTCAATGGGAAGCAGTAAGTAATTTTTTCTCACTCACTGTGCTACAAAAGCTAGGGAAGAAATAAGAAAACTGAAAGTGTGTTATGTTAAGATAGGACTTCAAGGGCACCATTTAGTACATAGAAAGGAGGTCAGCATATTTGATGCAGCAGAATGCACAGATATTTAAAAGTACCTAAAAAAGACTTATGTTCCATATCTTACTGGCTCTCCAGTGAGAAATAACAAGGTAAACAATCCTAGAATTTTTATGACTAATCCACAGGCTTCGTGGCAAATAGAAGCAACGCACCTAAGCACAGCATATTACTACCATCAGCAAAAAGTATACAAGCATGGACCATAACAAACAATTCTTTGGCAATCTTAGTAGCAACAGAAGACCAAAATTCCTGGCAATGTTTTCCACATAACAAAATTTTCATACTGTTAAGCGCTTAAAGACATATATGGAACAAAGAGAGGCACTAGTAGTTCATACCAATGGGCTCCACAACAGAGACCTAGGACTACAGAAGGGACTGAGCATGCAGGCAAACCTGAAGAAATTAAAATCCGATTTCAGAGTTAATAGGATTCTTAGCTTAGAAGTTTTCCATAGCTTACCTGTTGACACGTACACAGTATCTAATCACATGTCAAATGAGTTTAAAATTGTATTCAAAACTTCATTTGAGAAGGACAAAACAGTTTTAGTTTTGCTATTTATTTCAGATTTCCCCATTTTGTCTTCAACTATCACCTTGAGCACAGCACATAGGTTTTCTGCTCAGCAAAGCTAACTAACAGGCTGGACTCTGAGGGTGTTGAGAAGTAAGTCATGATGCATCAGGAGCATGAAATAACAAGCAAACAACACGAGCACAAAGGGCACCAGAAATGCAGTAGCAGCACTACAGCAGTGATCTCTAAGAAATCAGAAGTGAGCCAAAGGAAGTCCATCATCACCAGAAACGCTTCCAATCTCACACTGTTTCAGTTCATGTAGCAATGAACTGTACTAGAGAAGCCAAGCTGGGAGCTCAAGGACAGATTATTTAGTATTTATGCAAAGCACATTAGCAGCTCTGAGTATATGCTCGCCCAGATGAAGCTTTAGTTAACAAGACACTGAACCTTTGTAAGTGAGAAATTAATTTGCACAATACATTTTTTTAAATCCATCTATAACCATAGGAACATCTTAAATTTGCGAAGTCCAAATAATAACCAAGCCTACCCTTGAATGATATTAAGTTACTAGACATGAAGACTTGCAATACCCTTAGAATCTTTATTTTTACAATATCCTTTCTGCACACACAAATACCTTTTCTACAATCTAACAGTCTAATATTTTAGATACAAGCTTATTAGGCACTAAAGGAAAGTCAGTTTACACTAATTATATAGTCTTCATCAAGACAGCTTTTTCCTAATTACATACAGCCTCAGACACTGAAAATGTCTCATTATGAAAACTGCACACTTAAATACCAAATAAAAGGCCCTTTTAAGCAATTTATAACACATCTTAATTTATTAATTGAAACCAGTCAATTTGGACTAGAATCTTGTCAAAGAAACTATTGTCATTGGTCTTTAATTGCACTATACACTCTGAAACTGAAGTTAGAGCAGTTTTAGTTTCAAAAACTGAGACAGTTTATTAAAATCTCTTCCTGCCCTTTTGTTTTTCTTTAGTGTTTCTGAAGATGTCTACCCAGTTGCGCTCTTACTCCACCTTCTCAAACAGGGAGTGTAAAGAAAATAAAATGAAAAAGCTCCTGAGTCAACATCAACACAGGGAGATCACTCACCAATTAGGGTAACAGGCGAAATAGACTGGTCTTGAGCAAGACTAATTTATGGCCAGTTAAAATAAGGCAAGTCAGTAAGAAAGAAAAAGCAACCATTTTTCCCCCACCCCTTCCTTCTTCCCAGACTCAACTTCGCTCATCCACTTGCCACTCCTCTACCTCCTTCCCTGAGCGATGCAGAGAGGGAAAAGAAGTTATGACTAGTCTGTAACCACTACTCTCTGTTGCTTCTGCCTCCTCACACTGTTCCTCTGCTCCAGTGCCAGGTCCTCACTGAAGGCCACAGTCCTTCAGGGACCGACTGCCCCAGCATGGGTCCCCCACAGGGTTACAATCTTGCCAGAAAAACTGCTCCTGTGTGGGCTCCTCTCCACGAGCTGTGGGAGGACAATATTCATCAGCACGGTCTTCTCTATGAGCTGCAGGGGAATCAGCTCTGGCACCTGAAGTACCTTCCCTCCCTCCTCCTTCACTAACCTTGGTGACTGCAGGACTGTTTCTTTTCCATATTTTTACTTCTCTTTTTATACTTTCTTAAATACATTTTCCTGGAGTTGGCATCATCTTCACTGCTGGGCTCAGCTGTGCCCTGCAGTACATCCTGCACAGGGCAGCCCTAGCCTCTCCTCACATACACCCCACAGACCCCAGGCAGCACTGGGGCACAGACACCCGGTGCATTTACAGAAGCAACACCCCCATCTTTCAAATTTGTGATATTCCTAGCACCACAGGCAAGTCAGTGGTTGGGTTTTTTTTTAAGTAGCAAGTGCTTCCAGGAGAAATAGCCTACCACACACTTTTCCATTTAAGAAACTACCTCTTCCAAAACTTTTGTGTCCACACACAGACCCACCACAAGCTGTTAGCCATAAGTAGTTTTAAAAGCTACGGGCGCAATAAAAGAAAAAAGTTACAGTGGATTCAAGGGATAAAGAGAAGCTAAACTAAATTTCTATTATGTATTTATCACGTAGGCTAGCTTTGTCATCAGTAATAGCACGTTGAGAGAAAAATCACAAAGCAGGAAAAAAATAACAAGACAATACAATAAATAAACCTATTATGAATTCCTTCCTAAAAATGAAAGTTCTCTCAGAAAGTTTAAGTCATGCTTTATTGAGTGTTTTACTGAAATTTAAGCCATCAATGCATGAAAGCAAATACATTAACAGTATAAACTTTAGGCTCTAAAAATCCATCTACTATATGGTAACATACCCTTTCCTCTTCTGCTGTTGAGGCAGCAAATATTCCAGCTACTGGAACTACAGTAGTTATTCTCAACTCTGGAGTGTTAGCTCATTTCTCTATTCCATTAAATGAACACGAAATAATTCACATACAAGTATTATCACTTCCAAACTTTTGTGGACTTCACCTCACCAAAATCAGTAATACTACTCCTGAATTAAATACTTCAACAATGCCAATGCAAGGACTAAACACATCATTCCCTAAAGACCCCTACCATCTATAAAGGTTAGATGGGCAATCTTGTGACACTTGAAGAGGTCAGACAGACAACTACTTCCTTGAAGGGGCATTTTTACTCTGCAGAATGTTTCACACATGGAGCTTTCTGAACAGACAAAAATATTTCAGCGCAGAAAATCCAGCTTGTTTGAAGCGTTTGCACTGCCTCTGTTGCATAAAATTCTGCACAGAGCAACTGAATGAGTTTTAATGGGACTAAACAGGCGTGTAAACAAGAATGTTCCTTCAATTCACCACTGTACTCAGAACTACTATTTTATTTAAATTCAAATTGTGCAGTTGTATAATCCTAAAGAACACAAAACACTGAATAGCCTCTAAGAATACATAGAGAACTAGACAAATAGGAAGTGAAATTAGACAAATATCTCACTTCTGAATGAATTCACCGTGGGAAAACTTCAGTATTTTTATCCCTCTAGCAAATAGATTATGAACTGATTATGCCTGAACTTCTAAAGAAAACTGTTTAAAGGCTTTGAAATAAAACACTAATGGTGAAAAACATATATAGTGAATAAATGGGTGAGCTAGAAAAATCACATTCTGGCTCTGTGTTCTGTTCCATTGTACACTAAGTATATTCCAATAGCTCTGCTGTTATTGTTCCAAGTCTACACATCATCCAAAAGAACACATTATATATTAAGCAACCATATGCTGCTACAGAAAATCTGTGAACTAAAACACTCTACCTAAACTTGCTCTGGAGACAATTTCCTTTAAATACGCTTGATTTTCTCCTCCTTGATTCAGTTTTCAAAACCTAGTAGAGCAGTACAACATCAGCTATAAGAAAAAAACGGGTAATTACACAAGGCCAGACAAATCCGATCAAATCTTCTAATCACTTTCATACTAAAGTTCTTCTTTTTCAAGTACCCTGGAAACAACTGCTAGTTCTTTATGTTGTACCACTCCCAAAGCTAGTGCCTCTGCCACAGGCTTCCAAGAGCCTTCCTCTAACATAACAGATAGTAGGTGAATTATTCCATAAAAGCTAAGTAGCCTGTATTTCAGAGAACAGCCACATTCAATTTCCAATATTCATTTGAATGATACATTTAGACCACAGATCAAGTAACGTGGAATTTCATTCAGCAAACCTCCTTTAGAAGTATTTAACATAGAACTGCAATACATACTACAAAGCTGAGCTGGATTTCAGATTTGTTGTGAGGTAATCAATACACAATTGAAATACCTAATCAACTACTTCAAACCATTGTTTCCATGCCTCATGGAACAATTAATCTATTCTTTCTAGCCTAGCTCGAAGATGACCACTCTATTTTCATTCAGCTTTATATACATGTCTCTATGCAACAGAGCACAACCATAAAATATCAAACCCACACCAAAAAGGTTCACAAGCAAAAGGCCCTTGAAACTTTCAGACAGTAGTCTCTAGCCTTGAAAAAACTCTTGGAATAGAATTTGAGTGGAAAAATCTCTAAATTTATATGATTTAGTAAGATTCGTAGTCTACTTAAAAAATAAATCTACTCTTTATTCATTAATTATTTAATTCTTTTCAATTTAGTTCAAATGAGAGAAATTCAAAACTTCACATGATCTTCACATGACCCAGAAAAGTACAGTGACTGTTCTAACCATTTATATTACAAATAAATGTGTCTACAACTTTATTTCTCATATAAATAGATGCTTATAATATTGGTATCACAGCTGTTTCCTTTCCTCACTAATTTGAGCCTGAAAAGAAAAATACTTTCACATAAAAACTCCGAAGTAAAAACCGAACATTAAAGTCTCGTTGCATAACTCAAACGTAACCATCCAATTTTGACTTAACAATATTATAATTTTTCCAGATTTCAGAAGCAGAAAAGAAAGGCAAAGTCATTAGCATCTCAGTCAAAACTCAAGTCAACATAAGAGTGCCGAAATATTCAGTACTTCGAACTTCCACAGAGGCTAACTCACTCATGACATAAGTTTTGACAAACAAAAAGCATTTCCAAACATGTTTCTCCTGACACAGCTTTGCTCTCCAGCTACCAATAACCAGTACTGAAATTACTGTATTATGCCATATTTCTTAGAAGGTGTTCTCTAAATGTCACCTCACAATAATGAAAACTCATTCATCAGCATCTCATTTTGTTCATAACAATGTAATCCACTTGATATACACGGGGAATATATAAAATATTTGCAAGTGAAATGCAACCTGATTTTCTTTTAGCATAAAATACAAAATACAGTTTGGCATTATCTGCTTTTCCTACCACTTCTAGCACACCTCAAGATTCATCATACTTTTGGATGTTAGTAGATTCATCTAAGGATGCTTTATTCTCCCACTTCTTAAGTACTTATTGTTCTAACTTCAGTTGGGTAAACGTCTACCTTGGAAGCACCGTAAATGCAATATGAAAAAGCAACACCATTCTCCCCTCCCAAAAAAACTTCGCAGCAGATGTGAAATAATCCAAGAAACAGGGGTTAACTTTTTCAGTTTTGCGTAAGAGAACTTGTGTCTCTACATGAGTAAGATGAGAAACACACGGAACACGCAAGAAGTGAAGATGCATCTGAATCAGAAAAACGCTGATCACATTATTTCCCAGTCAGTTTGCCTTTCAAAACACTGAAGACCAGAGCCCACAGTTGCTTCATTGATTCCACAATGAAAAAGTATTCAATATAATGAGCTGGAAATCATTCCTGCAGTTTCAGCAGCAAAGAGAGGAAAATGGCAAAGCAGCTTCTTGATCACATGCAAACCAAATTCCTCATACCTCAGCAAGACAGATATTTACTTAAGAAAGCAAACATAGTAATTTCAAAGGCAAATGAAATCTGTTATAAGATTTATGTATTTACAAGCAGGAGCTCAGCTGTACATGTTTACATGGCCTCAAAATATTTTTGCGCTGTTCAGCACTCAAGGCAACTAAAATATCACAAGCGCACTTAAAATTTGTTTACATTATCAGTACTTCCAGCAACGCAGTGTTTGTATCTCAAGTACCCTCTCCATTACCACTTTTGTCTTTTTCACTTAAAAGTGTAAGTTTTCCACAGACTCTCATGTTCACTTTCTATGACTAACTCACACAACTGCACTGTTCAGGCACTATCTACTCATTTTCTGCAGAAAGGTTTCTGTAATATCAACACATTCTATATCAACAGAATGGTTTTGCTTTGCAAAACAAGAACAGAATTCATTAATTTTGGCACACAAATGAGATTATCAGCATTCCTGAAAATGCCAAAAATTTTAATACATACTATTTGTTTACTTTTACAGATTTGTAAGATTCTCCCCACAAAATATTTTTTTTGTAATTAAATGCAAGTCTACACACACACAGTCTCAGTCCACAAACACATACAAACAAGAGTCACTCAAATAAGCAGCCTAATTGAAAACATCAAGGTGATTCTGAATGGCTCTCATGAATAAAAGTTTGCACAACTAAACCTTCTAAAAAGTCAAGTTTTCCTGTCAAGATGTATATATATAAAAAAATCCAAAATTACATTTCCCTCTTATAGTATCAACCGCCACACAGTATTTTCGATGTATTAGTTCAAGATTCAAGAATGAGCTTTTAAATTTTCATGTATATAGCTATTTCTCTAGGGAAAGTTCTTCAACAAACTGCATAAGACCAAGTATAATCCTTCTTCAATACACAAAATCAAACACAAAACATTTAATTACATCTTCCTCCACACAAAAACTAACTTAAAATATACCTTATCTTTGTTGAAGCTTGTTTAAAAAGTCCATTCTGGTTAAGCTAGTGTAGTTTTTCTTGTACCAAGGTCTGAAGTCACACGAAGAAATCCTGAGGATTATCAATATCCAGACTTTAGTAGCTGATCTGTACAGTTAATTTTGTCACTTGAAAGACTACTACCTAACCAACAATAATGCAGCCTTCCCCACCACCCAACTGTCAGTTCTAGTAAAACTGCTGTCATATCAAAAGACATTGCACAGTACTCAGAGCCACCCTAATTCAATATAATTTTTTTCACAAATGACAGACTGGACTAGCTACATAACAATTAAGAGCCCTAGGTAATCTCTTCACCTCTGTACACTGGAGATGAGTATCAACAGAAGACTCCCATTTTCTGTTCAGTGAGTGAACATATATACATTTTCTCATCGACCTAAAAGAGAAGTTTCGCCATAATCCACAAATCACACTTCATTATGGGCTTTCACCACAAAGTCCCACCAACTTCAATTTGGGATTCCATGCAAGTTAATGCATTTATTCAATAAAAATTTTCATGCACACATCCTTTTCTAAGGATCAAATAATCACCATTTTAATGTAAGAGTGGAAAGTCAGTTTTCAGATAGCGTGATAATAGGAATAATAAGAATAATTAATAGGAATAAAAGGAATAATTAAAAAATCCAAACCTCTAAGAGTGACAGCATTAGAGTTTATTTACTAAAGAGCAGAGAAAGGAGGTACCTGAAGGTTAAACAGCATTCCAGTAATTTGGGTTTTCATTCTTCCAGCACACTTAAATGGGCTATATATTCTACAGCTGACAGAAAGCTAGTGCTCAGCTAGCTAATGCTAGATAACGGATGTTTCAATTCCCTACACCAAGCACTGTACCATCAGCACTCAGATGTTACAGCAGAACTGAAAGGTATAGATCAGCTTAAAGCTAGGCTAAAGAACTGTAAAACTGAAGACATTTAAGAATTAGAAAACACAGCAAGGATAGCATTACATTTCATCCAATACTGTAACTACATCTGAAGGCAAAATTAAGGACAAGAGTAAAGTACTCCAGTGCTGGGGGGGAGGGGGAACACACAAAACACACACCAATTAAAAAAAACCTGTTAAGAGTCTAAAAGACACTAATTCTACCATTAGGTTAGAATTTTAATAGAGTAAGTACTTTAGCAATAGGTACATGCTTTAGCAATCCACAGTGACTGTGAACAGCAGCTTTCAAAATGAAGTCTACTCAACTCCTTGAGACCAATTCCTCTTCATCCTTATCATTAATTACAGCACCATAGTTTACTATAAGAACTTTGGGTGCACGCAAATTCAAGTTAAGTGATTTTAACTCCGGAATTTTTCTACTTGCAACTGCAGTCACATCAGAGAGTAACCACTGTGTTACACACCCGAAAAACAAGCCTAGAAAATAAGACATCACACATTCATGCCTGACGGATCATGATTTGATCCCATAAGAGAGTCATCTACCAGCAGTAATACCAAATATTATTCCTTTGTATTTGGCCAAACTTCAAGAGGCATGTACTTAAGTTTCACCGGTTTTGACAATACAGAACTACTGAGAACATATTCTAGTAACTCTGCCTCTCCTCATTCTGACCTTACCAAAATTCATGCCTTCTCTTCCTGAATCACTTGGGTTTTCCCCCTTAGAGGTCTCCAACTACTTTAGACTGAACTGCAGCTCAAAGCGTGCTCTTCCATATGTAGGCTGTATGGATAGATACACTGGGATCCGAGAAGTGGGAAATACTCTTTTGTCTCATAGCTCAAAGCAAGCCTAAGTCACAGCCCTAGTGACATACCTACTGTTTAAGTCATGCGTTTCCTCCTTTTTCTAGGTAGAAGTACAGAAAAAGCAGAAATTACAAGCTGGAAAGTCACTTAGTATTAACTCCCAGCACTCAGCAGCACAGTGTTCTCCTATCAACATGACCAGGCACTTCCAGAAAAGTTTTGTTCCATTCATGCAGCCCAGCCTTGAACACCATCAGGACTTAATTATTTTAGAACTTCCAAACTGTCAGCTCTGTTGGACTATTATAAATGGTGTTTCCAAAAGCACAACTTGCCTAAATAACAATTAAAAGAGTGATAAAAACTCAAGTACACACTAACTTAAGAGTACCAGAAGTTATCAGCAAGTCAGTTAGTTGGTGCAAATTTTCTTTGGTTTTGTTCCCTTTTTTTTTCCTCTATCCCTATATTGGTAGGTCTTTCCCTATGATTTTTTTTTTTCCAAATCAGCCAAGTAGTTTAATCCAAACCATTTCTACTTCTGTTTGAGGCAGAAACTATGTTAACCATAGATGTTCCTGCCAACTCTGCATGTAAGGAAAAGGATAACCCACAGGACAGGAAAATACTTGCAGACTAAGTTTTGCAACTATGAATCTGCCGAGGTTTTCTGACAACAACAAACTACATGGCAATCAAATGATTCTGCTGTTCTAATAGTCTCCATAAATTACATAGATACCTTCTACAGCAGTGAGTTCCAAGTACTTTGCTATGAGATATATCTGAAACTTTCTCTTAACACAGCACAGCTTTCACTGCAGAGTCTACCTAAAGTGTCATTATTAAAATTAAACTACTAACTTTATATTCTCAAAAAGGCTTCTATGGCATTTTCTTCTTGTTTCATATGTTTAATATGGTATAAAACGTTATAGATAAAAAAGACTCAGATACCACACCAATTAAAATCACGCTTGCCACCTTCACATTGAGCACATTAAGATACGTAATGACACAAATTTAAAGAAATAGATTAGCCACGATTAAGATCCTAAATCCATCATTAGTCATCCGATAAAAAACAAACTAACATCTTCATACGAAACTCACTAGAATGGTCTCCTGAAATTTTATGCAAAACTAAATACCACCAAATGTGAAACCACCCGGTATAAATGAAAAGTTCTGAGAATAAAATAACCTGTACCCAACTGATACCAGTTTTGCCAAGGTCTGCGGGCAATTAACTAACTACATCAATTTAAATTTGGAACAAAACTGTTATGCACTTCAGAGAGAAAGTGTGCGTATCTTGACGTGGGTACTGTGTAGTAAAATCTTAATTTACTACTTATGGAAACTAAGATAGATTCAGATGAAGCTAACTGTTCCTCAAAAGCAGCAATATTAGCTAAGCTTAGCTCTCTACAGGTTAGAGTTTACAGCCTCATTGCATCAGCTTCAGCTTGTGGGGTATTTTCCATGTTTCCACAGTATCCCGAGGCCTCCCTCTGCTACATATTGAGCTTTCATTTTTACAAAACCCTTAGTTTCCTCTACAATAAAAATCTTAACGTCACTTTTCACTCAGAGACAAACAGAGACACTCTGTTGCTTGCCCAGTATTACATGCAGCATCCTTGCCTCACTGTGGATAGTTAACAAATAGCTATATGATTTTTTT
>VXBW01004994.1:158230-172688 GCA_013400375.1 Thinocorus orbignyianus | reverse complement strand
CTCTGCTACAAGGATAGGCGGAGGGAACTGGGGTTGATCAGCCTGGAGAAGAGGAGGCTCCTGGGAGACCTAATAGGAGCCTTCCAATATCTAAAGGAGGCCTACAGGGAGGCTGGGGAGGGTCTGTTCACAAAGGCCTGCTGTGATAGGATGAGGGGCAATGGATTTAAGTTGCAGAAGAGTAGATTTAGATTGGATATTAGGAACAAGTTCTTTACTCTGAGGGTGGTGGAACAGGTTGCCCAGGGAGGTGGTCGAGGCCCCTTCTCTGGAGACATTTAAGGTGAGGCTTGATGAGGCCCTGGGCAGCCTGGTCTAGTTGGGGGTGTCCCTGCAACTGCGGGGAGGTTGGACTAGATGACCTTTGGAAGTCCCTTCTGGCCTGGATGATTCTATGATTCTATGAATAGTCCTTTGCCTGAATTTTTATCTATCTTACCCACAATACCCTGCCCCCAAATCCTGTTCTCTAGTTTATGAATTGTTTGAATTCTACCTTAGAAAATCTCTAGTACGCTAATCACAAAAAACTAAATTTTAGTGCACAAAGAGTAATAGCAATGTGACTCTTCTGCAATGCAAAATGTATGGTTTTCAACCATTGTGAACAACAAAGCAGAAAACAGAAGATTTACTAGAAGCAGCTGGTTAAAATGCAGAGCTAACTTTATTTTCTGTAGACACTTCTGCCTTCTCAACAGCTCGGAGAGGTGTGACTCTCCCAATGTGAGATGATGGCCTTCGGTGTTTTCTGAACAAAATTCCATCACTGCCTCTATTTTGTCTGCTTCCTGTGAAACTCTCTTGGTCTGAGAGATGGAACAAAGTGTTTCATAATGGCACCAAGTTAGTTTGTGTGCTATTGTACTGAATATGGTAAAAGGTCACCAAATATAGTAGGAGATCATTTCAGTGGAAAGCATGTGGGGGAGCAGAACTGTATTCAGATGAGGGGACTCATTAATTAGCTTTCTGAATCAGTGCAGCTCTTTGCCAAAGCAAATTGTTTTTCTGTCAATGTCATATACTAATATCAAGAATATCTTGTTACTTATTAGAGATCACGTATTTCATAATCTTTGCAAGACGTATTTCTTGTACACATCAAGGGCCCCCTCCATTTCAACACAAAAGCTTCCTGAGTGCCACCTTTCCTTGGGTATCTTTTGGAGTCTGTATCTGCCATTAATTCTGTTTGTACCCTGATTTTGACTATTCAAATCACAAGAGTTCCTTTGGCCCTTTACTCTTACATACCATTAGAGTTCCTTATTTGCATTCTGCAAGTAAATTTCCAGCCTTGTTCTACAGAACGTGAGTATATGTCCATCTTGCCATTTCTAAAAAACTGGGTTTTTCACTGCTAGATAATTATGGAAGTGCTTTATTACTAGATAGTTATGGTGTCACTCTATTTAACAAGCAGAACAGATTCTACAGGTTTTCCATCTTTGCCTTTTTAACTTCCTAGTTTTCCACCCTATCAATAGCTTTCTGCCCATTGACGCTAAAAAAATCTTGTGAAATTGAGGAATTCATCAGACACAGACTGACATGCCACAACTGTGGCTGTGCTACCTAAAATAAGTGGAAAAAATAGGGACCATCAAGAAAAAGTTTAATTTTCTTTGTGGGGATAATATTTATATTATTCTGTTGCTTCCCAGCTTCTATTGGAAAACAGTAGACCCATAAGTTACATTTAGAAAAAGTACATAATCAATAGTTGCAGCTGAACTCCTATAGTAAAAAAGAGGAAGATGGAACTGAGTAAATTAAAATGGAAGGAGCTTTATCCAAGAGAAATTAATTAATGTTGTAATATAAACACTTCTTAAAGTCAGTGGAGACACTATTGAAAGTTGAAATGCCACCACACATCAGAGCATATGGAAATTTAATTAATTTCTTAGAGAGAATTAGAGAACGTTATATTTAGATGTAAGCACACAAAAGAGATGATTGTAAAGGTCTAACTACAAATGCACATGCAATCAAAGATGTTCCAAAACAGTAAGTAGCAGAGGCACACAGAAAAGTGCAAACTCAGCAATCCAGGAACAAAAGGAAAAGCCAAGATAAAGTGCTGCCAGTCAGCTTCTTTTTCTCTCTTACATTAAAATAAAAATTGGTCTGTAGGGCTAACCTCCAGAAAGATCACAAAAAAAAAAAAAATTGTTCACTCATTTGTCTAATAATTTAATCCACTTTTCACATGAAAATTAATTATTTTTATTCATGTAAAATTCTTTTTCTTCAGGAATGTATGTGATAGTTTTGTTTTGTCATGGAATGAAAACATGAAGTAGTCATCAGGTATTATTTTCCCTCCCAGTATATCAGGTTTGGAGATCTAGAGGACATAGATTCCCTGCCATGTGGAATGACTGTGAGCCAATTGTAAAGTTCTATGCATTCTCACTATTGAGAAGAAGTCATGCAAAAAAAATTAAGAGCTGAACATTCTCAAGCTTATGAATAGCTTCCTTCCGCATGAATTACTCTGACTTCAGTCAGACTGCTTACATTTTTCAGGCTAAGCAGGATGAGGGTTATAATTTTTAGCATGTTAAAAAATCACTTAATAATATAAAACCAAGGCAGAAATGTTTTAACATTAAGAAATCACAAAAACTTGTCAAATTATCCCCAGAATACAATGTAGTGAAAGACCACTGCAAATAAACCAGATTTAAATATGTGGATATCCAGTGAAATGAAACTTTTTTATATGACTCCTTTTTCAGTTTTAGCATCATCTCATAAGTCAACATTCTCCAGTTTATATTTCATTGTCAAAGTATGCTTCCCACTAACACACAGTTCAGCCTTTGATTCTGAGGTATTCATGTGATGTTGCGTAATGCCTCAGGTGGAATCCACCATCCAACAGTGCTACAGGAAAGTGTGTCCTTGACTTCAGTCCCAGAAATTCTTATTCGGAGTCCTGGTTACGTAAAAGGTAAATTTTTCTATTCAAGTGATCCATCCTTCAGGTGAGAGTCATTCACATTTTAAAAGAGGTAAAGCAAAAGTACATGCTCGTGATATTCTATAGAGATCCATGCTTTTCCTGATAAAACACAGCACCAGTAAGAGAGTTTTCATCACATACTTTCAGTTAATATACTAGGAAAAAAACAAATCAACCTACTCTTTAAATAAATACTTCAAGTACCATTTCAGTATTTTCAATGGATTGCTAGAAATCTAAAACTGCAGTTTAAAAAAAAACAACCCTGGAAAAACATCTGCTTCTATGATTTAACACTCGAGTAATACCAGTGAAGTTTTCAATCACTTCAGAATATGCTCTTAAATGTTATTTTAATTTATTTTAATGTTTTATAGTGTTATTTACTGAAAATAAATGCAATAATTTAATGTAATAGCTGTTATTTTAATTTACACTGCTAGATCATTCACTTAACATTTTACCATTAAAATCTTATTCAAGAAAAGGAGAACCACTAGAACATCATAGAAATACTTTCTGAATTAGCAACTAGCGGAAGCTTCTAGAATTCAAAATAAATATATTAAATTCTTGGATAAATAATTTTTGTCAGACACTGAAGCCTTCTCAATTTTCTGCTAAGAGATCTTTGGGGCTTTGAAATATTAACATACAACAGAAGCTATTAATTTGCAAATTCATATGGTATATTTATTCACCCCGGATATAAAATGATATGGAAGTCATCTTCTTACAACCCTATGTGTTACTAAATATGTATGTCTTGAAAGCAGTGTCCTTGCAATCTAGTTATTCTGGCTGCATTGCAGCATAATCCCAATTGATTTATTCTAATTTTTTCAAGCAGATACAAAAGAGAAAATACAGGCACTGCTAAACTTTGCTTATCTGGAAATGTAAGTGAATATTATTGATTTTTACACATCACATTTAAAACCTAATAGCATTTAGATTGAAGGCAGTGGCAAAAGTAAAATCCTTTATGTCAGTAGTGTACTAAAGAGGTAGGGGAAAAAAAGTAAAATAGTCCAAAATAAATTATATCTTGCTTAGTCTTTGGACGCTGCCCAACTTAAGCAAAGGATTCAAGACTTAATGTTTCTCTGATACTGCTGTAAAAGCATGAGAAGAAGGGAAGGATCCAGGCTAGATCACTTGAAAAGCATTAGAATGTACTAGCAAGACAATGTTCTTAGGCTTTCAAGCATAAATTCTTTGGAGTGGTAAAAACATGCATGTTGGATATTCAGTAGTATAATATTCCATACTAACATAGAATTAAACACTGTCATTTTCATTAAGTAGTCTCCAACACTTCTCTCATGCTTACACCTGACAGAAGAGTGCTAATGCCTGAAAGACAGTTGATAATTGATTCACCTTGGTAGGGAAGAAGAAAACAAGAGACTTTTTTTTTTTTCCTTTGATATATGTCAATATTTCGCATGAAGAAGCTTTGATACCTCTTTGGAGCATCTAGGAATTAGTTCCAGTGAAGTATAACTATGGTAGCTCTGAATATGCAGCCTCATGCTATATTAGATGCTGTTCAACACTGTAAATTTTTAAATAGTTAATGTTCATGGACATTTTATTGAATAATAATTACAATGGCCATATTTTGCACTTCCATCTCATATAGATCCAATAATAATGGTTATTTGCTTTCTAGAATGGTAAAGGAAGGAGACCTTGCACATTACAGATGCAGTTGACAAGTCAGGAAGTTGACAATATCATATTTGCAAAAACTAATGTTTCACTAAAAATCTGTTTCAGTTTTATATTCATTATGTAGAAAATACCATAACTGTCAGACATAAAGAAGATAAGATCCTTTGTTTCCTTCTGAGAAGTATTTTACTCCATTGTCAGAAATCCTAAGGACCGCTGAAAAGCTTTTCACAGAGAGCACTACTGAGCATAACTCCAGAAAGAATCAGAGCACAAGATTATCCGTGGCACATTTACCTAAGTAGAATATACTGCTGCTAGCTCATGAGGACAGCTATGATTTTTTCCAAAATATTCCATTCCCATCAGAAATCAAGAGGGATCTTTTTTTTCTTATTTTCTTTTTTTTTTTAACACAACTAGGAAAGAAAAATATGCAGTTCTTTTTAATAACCACCTTAAATATGGGTAGGACTGTCAGGCGAGTCAACTTTCCAGTGGCATAAATGAAACATAAGCTTGTATCCAGTGTACAGACTAATTTGGAGCCAGCTTTGGACCACTGTATTGACAGTTGACATGCAATGCAGTAAATAATTTGGCCTTTTCTGCATTTCATTTTTATACACTACACAAAATCATTCATTCGTTCTGTTACACAGTGATCCATCTCCATAATGGAATTAAAAATCCTGTCTCTAACTCTCTGTTCATCTGGTTCAGAGTTGCCAGTTACCAACAAAATCTGTGTAAGCAAATGCATACAAATAAAGGTACAGACTTCTGTTTGTTAGCTTGTAAACTCCCTGGGATTTAGACTGCCTTTTTCTGTGTATCACTTTCTATGATCTAGACAGATCACCACAATGAAGCGATGCCTGCCTTAAGGATCATTTTGAACGCACTTTCAGTATTCTGGTCTTCAGAATTAGAACATTCATTCCTGTTGTTTCTTGTTAAACAGATGTTATGGACATATTCTCCATATTGTGTCCTTCCTTCATACCATATATCAAAGTATAGTTTGTATTTTAATCCTCTGTAAGGACTTATGATACATATAGATACAGATATTCGAAAGCAGATCCCAGAATGTGAACATCAGTTGACATAAGGGTCCTAATCAACAACATGTATTTGACACTTATTTGCATTTTTTTTCTATGTATCTGAGTGCCCCAGATTTTTAATGAATTTACCAAGAATATTATGTTGTGCATCTGCACAGATAGAATCTTAGAAATCAGGTACTTATGGGAAGGAATATAATCCTCAAATTGGAAAGGTGATTGAATGCCAGCAGTGTTTGATTAATGTCATTCCCTCGGGGTAGAACAGCACCAGTGCTTCTTGTCATAACCAGTTTATTAAGACTAGATAACCACATTTTCCCACTGGGTTGTTCACTATTATGCCTCCTCTGAATCTTCCGCTTGCTTCATTATATTTAAATTTACATTGTTCATTGTGACATCGAAATTGGCAAAGCTGTTGCAAAAACCTTTTCGTTTTCTTCACCTATTATCAGAGGAATATTTAGTGTGTAACCTTAGCACAGAAAAGCTGATCCAAACTCCAAGTCATCTCTGAGTCCATGTTTTCTTTTGTTTTTCGTTGGATGTTCTTCTGCCTACACTAAATCTATCAACTTTAAATAAATTAATTAGATGTGTACATCCCACCCAAACTGAAATACCAGACTCAAGTGATTTTTTGTTAAAATGCCCTATGAAGTATCTCATTTTAGCATCTTTGCTGTTACTGACTATATATAGACTGAAGAATTATTTTGATGGTTTATCATTAATATCTCCTTTATTATATTACACAGCATGTTCAACTCCACAAATGATCTCTTCGAAAAAGAAAGACAGATAATATCTTGATTTATATTAAGAGCAGCAAGACCAAGTGTATAGAGAAGAGACCTAAGATTCAGGAGATCACGGTTCTTGGTTTTTGCTGACCTGCCAGGTTATGCAAGCCAAAATGGTGCCATTCCCTTGGTTAAATGTAAAAAAAATCTGCTGTGTTTGCTGTTCAAATATGGACTGAAGAACTTTGCGGATGGACTCTGCTTGCAGAGTTATAAGACTATGTCCCTGGTCACTTGGGACAAGATCCAAAATCTGCTAAAGTTGTCCCATCAGATAAACCTTCTCATTGATTCACATGCATTCCGAATTAGGCCCCAGTTTCAAATTCATGTTTAAGTTTAATGTATTAGAGCTTTCAAGATACACGTAGTTTCCTAGGAATGAATGAGTGATGAAGAGAAGCTGATGATAGAAGAGATTCCTGTCATCATTAATCATGAGAAAAGGCCATTTGCTGAAATTATTTCAGATTAAATTTCAGTCACAATGTAACCTTTAAGATGTCTTACCTTTAGGCATGTACCTGAAAACTCTGAGAAATGTAAACATCTGTAAAAATACCAGAGCTCTGAAAAATAGAGCCTGTGAAATATGTTTATTATTAATGAGTCTTTTTTTTTTTTCCCCAAAATGTTGACTGAAAGTTGTCCTCCTTCCAAATAATTAGGGTTTGGCAATTCCCATTTCTTCAGTATCAGCAATACTTACAACGTGCACGATGAGTAGTCAAATAACAGGAGACCACATGACAGAAGATCATCAGGAATGGATCCACTGATGGCATTTTCAAATTTTAAAAGCCATCATTAGTCTTAGAAATTCCTATCACAGACATTCTCACACAGAATCTGACCTGATACTTTTACTGAAAATGTCTAGAAGGAAACAGGAACAATTTGGTCAGTCACTTGAACAGGCCTGGAAGTGTCACAGCACAGGCATACTTATGGGAGATCCAGAATATATTCTGATATTCTTCAGGATGCTCTGCTTTTGTATCACAGATAGTCCTACACTTGAGAGATAAACAAATTTTTGTACCTAATTTGGGAATATCCACTGGATACTTTGTGTTAATTTCTCATTTATATATAACTGTTTTCTTTTTAGATCCATTTCTGCTAACAATTTTCTAGTTCTTATTGATAGCACTATTCACAAATACAGTTTATGTGAATTAAGCATTACAATAAACTTTCCAGTGACATTTATACAATTTGTTTACGTGTACTACTGCTTTCAGTGGAGAGGAACTAATTGTTTCCTACTTATTCTGAAGAAATACATTTCACCATTAACTTCACCCTTTTCCAGAATAAAAGTTAGTTCTCTTCTTATTCAGTCTTTAAAAAGCGCCTCCAGCTGTCCCTCTTCTTAAATGTAAATTTCCTCTATTTTAATGATGGTCCTCCTGGTTTTGAACGTTAAGGTCATGCACTGGGGATCAGTGATTCCCATTCTAAATTTTGCCTTAAGGACAGTGGTTTATATCCTTTTCGCATATTCAGCCTCCATATTAAGTATGCTCTTATTTGAGTTCTGTTTTATGGTAAAACAAACAAAAAAGCAAAACATTTAAGAGTACTTCCAAATTTGTAACCACAAGAAGAGTAATTCAAGTACCCCTTTAGAATACATGTTACGCTTCTTGCAATTTAAATCCCTGCTACAAAGCGATACAGCTACTTAACCACATTCAGTGAACAGTTTGCACATGTTAAGAGAGGCAAAATGGGTTAAATAAGAAGTAAATAAATGATGCTAAGTCAATTCAAAGCTACCCTAGGGTTATTCATTAATTAATTCAGAAACAAATATGACATATTTTGAGCTGAAAACACTGGAAACAGGACATTAAAAGCACTAGTCATTTTTCTAATTAGGATGATATTTACAGAATACCCTCCAACACAAATGGTGAATGAAACAATACCAGTTTCCAAGCAGAAAGGTTGTCAGGATTAATCTACCATAAATCAAGACGCCAGGTGGAGAGGATAATGCATCCTTGTTTGAATTGTATATGACCTGTTCTCAGCCATCTACATGATGATGCTATTCTAGCCTGTTGGAGGTGACAAGGGCGAATCTCTGAAGCTATTAGAGCATGCTTTAAAACCTTGATAATGTCATAATACAGCTGCTCATCTGATCTGTAGTGGGCAATACAATCGTCCCAAGTTGAGCAAACTAATAGAATTCATACTCGATGAAAAAGGACTGATTGTCTTTAGTGGGGTGAACCTCCAAGTGATATAGGATACTCACCAATCTCATCATCCTCTTGCCTTATTTAAAAACGCATCCCCATGGCATTTTTCATGTAAGCATATATCCTTAAAAGTAATTCCAAGGCAGGAAGGAGAGGGCCAAACATCTAAGACATGCTGGTTGAAATCCTCAGTACAGTAATTTGGCTTGGCTAGTACAATGATGAAAGACACGTAGGAACAGATACAAAACATGTAGATATACAGAATGACTGAAGATGTAATTTTAGAAGGAATAACTCATTCTTCTTACTTGTAAATTTAGTCAGAAATGCAACAAGTACAAATCTTTTGGATTCAATGGAAATAAATTTTCAAGTATTTATTCAAGAGAATAAGGTTAAGACGGCAGAGTAAGTAACCTTGTAAAATGATGTGTAACTTAATATATGGAGGCAAAATGAACATGCAATATCAATAGGAAGGAAACTGCGATTGAAAAAATAGCCATGCCAAGGAAAATTAGTAAGTAATTATGAAGAACTGTTATAACTTAATAGCCTCTTAAACAAGAAGATAATGACTAAAGCATTTAATAATGGTAGTCACAATATATTAATTCAATTATTACTTCAACCACTGGCTGTATGAAGAAAATTTTGTAACCAATGCTAATGTAAATACTGGGCCTGAGTACTTGATTTGCTTCTGTGAACCACTTTATCATTTGTATTTACATAATTTTAATTATATTTATCCCTTAGAGATATGGGATAAGTGAAGATATTAATGAAGCACATGATACTAGACAATCTCTATCTCATTCGCAGAAATTGGATTATAAATTGACAAATGAATCTTGAAAGTGCTACATTTCTAATTCTATCGCTAAGAGAGAAGCACAATAATGTTAATTTGCCTAATGTGTACTAAACAATTAAACTCAGAAAATGAAAACCACATTGACTTTCATATAGCATTTCATAAAATCTTATAGAAACTGACTGCGGTTGAAACACAGGCTGTTTTGTAAATAAAACACTTCGACTTTTCTTGGTAATGATTTTTTGAGCATTATATCTTGCTTTCTTTAAACGTTTATTTTTCAGGTAGATTAAAAACCATCTCACAAAGTATTAAAAACTACCTCACAGATTATTAAAAAGGTGTGTGCTGCAGGGCATAACTTTTAAAATCTTATTAATACAATCATTGTCATTATATTGTTCTGTTCAGATGTCCTTCCAATCTAACATACTTACTGAAGTCTGGAGACAGCCAACATGGCTTCACCAACGGCAAATCCTGCCTGACAAACTTGATGGCCTTCTACAATACTGCTACGAACTTGATGGACAAAGGCAGAGCAACAGACGTCATCTACCTGGACTTAAGCAAAGCGTTTGACACTGACCCCATGACCTCCTAGTGTCCAAATTGGAGAGTCATGGGTTCGATGAATGGACCACTCGGTGGATAAGGAACCGGCTTGATGGCCGCACTCAAAGAGTTGTGGTAAATGGGTCAATATCCACGTGGCGTCCAGTGATGAGTGGTGTCCCACAAGGGTCAGTACTGGGACCAGTACTATTTAACATCTTTGTTGGAGACATGGACAGTGGGATAGAGTGCACCCTCAGCAAATTTGCCGATGACACCAAGCTCGGTGGCGCGGTTGACACGCTGGAGGGAAGGGATGCCATCCAGAGGGACCTGGACAGGCTTGAGAGGTGGGCTAATGCAAATGGCATGAAGTTCAACCAAGCCAAGTGCAGAGTCCTACACCTGGGACGTGGCAATCCCAGGCACAAATACAGGTTGGGCAGAGAATGGCTGGAGAGCAGCCCTGAGGAGAAGGACCTGGGAGCGCTCATGGATGAGAAGCTCAACATGAGCCAGCAGTGCGCGCTGGCAGCCCAGAAAGCCAACCGTATCCTGGGTTGCATCAAAAGAAGTGTGAGCAGCAGGTCATGGGAGGTGATTCTCCCCCTCTACTCTGCGCTTGTGAGACCCCACCTGGAGTACTGTGTTCAGTTCTGGAGTCCTCAGCATAGAAAGGACATCGAACTGTTGGAACAGGTCCAGCACAGGGCCACCAAGATGATTAGAGGGATGGAGCACCTCTCCTATGAGGACAGGCTGAGAGAGCTGGGACTGTTCAGCTTGGAGAAGAGAAGGCTCCGGGGAGACCTGATAGCAGCCTTCCAGTATCTGAAGGGAGCCTACAGGAGAGCTGGGGAGGGACTCTGTCAGGAAGTCTGGTGACAGGTCGAGGGGTAATGGTTTTAAATTGGAAGAGGGGAGATTCAGATTAGATATTAGGAAGAAATTCTTTCCTGTGAGGGTGGTGAGGCACTGGAACAGGTTGCCCAGGGGAATTGTTGATGCCCCATCCCTGGAAGTGTTCAAGGCCAGGCTGGATGGGGCTTTGAGCAACCTGCTCTAGTGAGAGGTGTCCCTGCCCAGGGCAGGGGAGTTGGAATTTGATGATCTTTAAGGTCCTGTGATTCTATGATTCTATGAAGTCTGAAAGTCATTAGATTGCAGCAGTTTTGAATCAAAAAAATGCCTTTAGAAAAATGCATGACAAATTTCAAGAAAGCAGGTTTTACTGAATTGAAAAGATAAATGGGTAAGATTTCTTTGGGAAACACTGCTGCCATCAAGAACTGGCATCAGAGTAAGAGACAGCAGACAGCCTGACACCTGGGCAAGCAACTGCACAAGAGGAAGTACAACCAGGCAAGACTCTGAAAGCATAGTAAGAAAACAGTCTTTGGTGGTGATGGGAAAATTAGAGAAAGACTAGGTGTACTGCAAAACAAATGAAGCTGGTTAGACCAAGGAAGTCCTGATGTCCTTTTAGAGTCTTTTTCCTCTTTCCCTACCCCTGTTATTATTAATTTATTTTTTTTAAGATGTTACTGGAAAAGGTTAATGGGGATGAGGCTCCTAATACCTGAAAGATAAACCTGCAAAAGTCAGGCTACGGTCAGGATAGAATAAGGATAAAGTTTCATAAAGTAGGTGATGTGATTTAATTGCTTGCTGTTGCCAAAGGGAGAGACCCCACATGCTTTGCCACATGCAGACACAAAGACCCATAAACCAGCGTTGTTAGCCACATGCTTTCATTCTTTTGTGCTGGCTCTGGCATTTGTCTGACCATATGCTGAACCAGTTCAGCTTACTAAACAGGCAAAGAGCAAGTCCAGGAACAGTTACAAGGAGGAGCATGTTTTTCCAACAGTAGCTCACAAGAAGAAAGTGGAGCTATATGCTCCACTTTTATATAGCATATGGTATATGCTATATAAAAAACATATATGTTTATGTTTTACATATATTTATATGCTATATAAAAACCACTAAGGTGGCACTCCATTATATAGTGAGGTGAGGATTAAGAGTCTGAAGGGCAACAGAAATTATAAAATCAAAGAAAACACAATTAACAGAGAGAACTCTGGGATCTGATATTATTTACTCCAAAAAAAGACTGATGAGAAAAATGACAATTACCTTTATTCAGGTAAGCAGTACATAATAAAGCAAAAGGAATTAAAAAGTAAAGAAGCTGACTAAAGACCCTGGTGGAAGATACCCATCTGGGACATTAGTCTGCAGAGAAGGTAAGAAAAAAGTGGAAATTTTTTTCTCAGGACTAGGAAAGTTAGAGAGACAAAATATGGGAAAATATAAAGTGAAGAGAAGTCAAAAATAGAAGAAAAAGAAAAATAATTTCTTTTTTTTTTTAATCAGTAGTTTTATCCTGGTTACAAACTGCAGCACTCTGACATGGAATAAATTCACATTAGCCACCAGAAGAAGATATTATTTCCAGAAATCACTTCAAGAGAAATCAATTTTCAAATGAAAAAAAGCTGCCAGGTTTTTGTCATCTCCTCTTCCTTCCTTAGCCAAAATTACTCACTTTTCAGAGGACTGACCCCAGGTCTTCCTTAAAAAGTACCTACCATCTGCTTTGCAGGAACTGACAGTTACACAAATTTAAGACCTCGGGCTGTAAAAGTAGAGAGCTGTTATGCCAAATGCAGTGTTACACAAAACAAGATGCCACAACAAAAAGCACCAGCAAGAAGTGAACCCAGGTAGATTCAACTCAGAAATAAAAAAAACACACTTAACAGTGTTTCAGAAACAGAATAAACTCCTGAAAAAGGAAAGGGGTTGTCCCTCTCCTAATGTGTGCAAATTGCGACTTGGTATCTTTCTGGAGTATGTGTGTCACTAGAACACCAGGATTTTATGTCAGCACAAGTTTTGCTAGGCTAGCTAATAAACAAAAGATTGTAAATATCAAAATGGATTCTTTTGCCTCATAGTCAGCGCATACACATAATTTGGGATGCCAGGGAACACTAATTCCTAGTATTCCTACTTACTGATTATTTACTTCATATGGAAGATAGAGTGCTGTTATGGCTTGAGAAATCCACAACGATTTTTTGTCATTTAGACCAGTATTCTATCACGTGATGACCCCACCCTCACCCAGGAAAGGAAACTGGGAAAAAACAAGGAAACGCAAGGATTGAAATAGATGTAATAGAGTAAGACTAGATAATTAACATCAATAATAGTAAAGAACCAGTATCGGTCTTGATACCACTATAAAATATAGGATTACACTCAGACGATCAGTAGGAAGCTGTGCACTCCCAGCAGTGGACAGCCAATGTGGGACACTGCAAGTGCTGTGGCTTCGAGAAGGGAAGGGCTCACAGGTGTGTTATTGGGGCAAGAAGTTCTCAGGATGGCAGCTACCCAGGAAGAGCGGGCAAACTTCCTAATTTATATTGACAGTGGTGTTCATGGTATGAAATAATCTTGTTGGTCAATCTGCGTCCAATGCCTGGGTCTCACTCCTCCTTGTCCCTGCAGCTGGCAAGGCTGGAGATCAGTGAGACCTGGAAACCCACATACCACAACTGGCTATGAAGTAAATCTTTTCACAAATTCAGACACTGGAGTCTTCTAAAACTGCGGTTTCCCTATGCATTAAGAAGTCAAATTATTCCTGTGTAGCTCAAAGCAGAAGTACCTTAAAAAAATGACCTAAGCATGGTGTTCAGACTGTCCTGCCCTGTCGCTCATAACACCGGGGGTGGAAAAAATAAGGAAACTTTGCCGTTTTAACCGACAGGACGCCCTCAGAGCAGCTTGTAGGCGTCGGCTGGCGAGGCAAAGCGCTTGTGAACGCTGCACTGCCACAGCTGCGCTTTAACTGAGGTACATTAGATTGTTCGACGGCTTTTTCACGGGCCGAGGCGCTCACCAGGCGCGCAGATCCCCCTCGGTGCTGCCTCCGGCCTCCGGCCCGGCCCGGCCGCAGGCGCCCCTCCTCCGGCCCAGAAAACCGGCAGCTGACGCACCGCAGCCGACGTAACGACGCAGCAGCGACGGTGGAGGTGGGGCGGCGGGGCTTAGCAGGGAGGGGCCAATGAGGCGCGGCGGACGCTCTGGCTTGCCGCGCCGCTCCGGAAGCGTCGCGCCGTGCGGTGGGCGGGGCCGGCGTTGCTAGGCGGAAGCGGTGCAGCGGGCGGCGGTTGGCGTTTAAAGGCCGCTGAGGCGGTAAAGCCTGTGGGTGAGCGGCGGCAGAGCGGGCTTCCCCTCCCGCCGCGGAGGGGGATTGTGCTCCTCGGCACCCGGGTGCAGCGATGGTCTCTCGGGCCGCCGATCGGCTGCTGATCGTCGTC
>VXBW01004994.1:120925-150943 GCA_013400375.1 Thinocorus orbignyianus | reverse complement strand
TGTTTACTGTATAACTTGGTATCCAATCTGCATTGTTTATTTACATTATAAGTATTTGGGAGGATCAGTAGTTGTTTCTGAATATTTGAACAGTGTTTGACTATTGAATATATGATATCAATTATAGTCATGTTTTGCAAGTTAATATATTAATATTAATATAAAATATTAATATAAAATCTTTCTTTTTACTTTTTGTGTAGCGCAGGCTAGGATTTAAGTCAGCTACTTGGTAGTTTGAGATCTCTTTAAACTCTTGAATTTCCAAGCTGATACTTAAGGATTACAGTAATTAAACATTAATGAAAGAGATACATTTTTCTTTTCTGCATCTTGTTTTTAGTTAGTTCCTAGTACTATGAAGCTTCCTGAGCGACAACCTGAGTTTTTTTTCTACTACTCATTACTGGGAAATGATGTCACAAATGAACCTTTCACTGATTTAATTAATCCAAACTTTGAGCCTGAAAGAGCTTCAGTTCGAATACGTAGCAGAGCTGATGTTCTTCAGAGTTATCTTTGTGCACAATCAAAATTGCAGGTAAGCTGTTACTTCTCAAATGTGAACAAAAATGAATGTGGCTCAGGCTAAAACCAGAAGGCATTTCTTCTTCCAAAACTATATTGTATTACAGTATTTTCTCTCAAATAAAAGTTGATTCTTGTTGATATGATGGAAACCCTAGCAGCAAGTTTCCCAACTCAGATGGAACTTTATTATGGTTGCTGTAGTAAGCTGGGTTACATGTCATGATAAAAGATATTGCTGAAACATAATATTCCCAAAGAGTTAATGTGGCATTCTCAAGAGCTCTGAGACTTGCTCTGCAGTCAAACCATCTGCAACCTGCAGTCCTGCTTTGTGCTGCCTGGGATAAGCTCACCCACACCAGCTGCTCAGGTCATTCCTGCTGAGCTTCTAAAATTGCCATCCTCAGCACTCTTTGTGAATAATAAGAGAGGTCTGGCCTTTCTCCCCACTCCCTAGCCACATAATATTGTTAAATATGCTATAGGCATATTTAGGCAGTCAGGGGATATTGCTTATCTTTTAGCTATGCCTTTAAATGGGGGACATGGCTTAGTGGTGGAGTTAGCAGTGTTAGGTGTATGGTTGGACTCAATCTTAAGGGCCTTTTCCAGTGTAGGTGGTTCTCTGATTCTAAATACTGGGTAGTAGTGAAACAGTTCGTGCCGAATCTGTGTCTGACTCGCACTTAACTCATTTAAAAACAAGAGACTATTTGGTTGAATGTAGTATAGAGTTTCTAATAACGTAGCTGGCAAATAACAGTTTTAGTTATATAATGGATCTGGACCCTTTTAAAGTTCTCTTTCTTTAAACTTGTACATACCGTTCTAGTTTTGCTAGCCAGGTTGGTTTAAGAATGATTCTGTTGAAATCTTAGATTATTTCAGATTTTTTATCTCAACTTAAAATATTTTTCTAATGACAGTTTTGGGGGAAACATGCACTGATGTGTTTGGAATTTAATCTTAGTCTCCGGTCTTGAAATAATGTAATAATATATCATACTGTAAATATGTACACATACAGAGAATTACAGCTGCTTCCATCATGTTGAAGAATGACTTTTTAACAAGAGTTGTTAAGAGATCAGATCTACATCTTTATTTACAGTTTTCTTTCTTTGACTTCACTCAGCTTCTTAAAACTTAGGATATATTAGATCAGAGTGCTATATCCTTATAATTAATATTAAATACTTTTTTCTTGTCCCAAAAGGAAGACTTTAGTCATAAAAGATGCTAATTGCCAGATTAGGAGGGGGGATGTATATGTAAACTGTGTATGATTGTATTTCTATATTTGTGTATGTATATACATACACACTACTAGAGTGTCGTGTGTCTATTGGCAGCTGACAGCACCTAGCATTTAAGTCTTAAGTGTAATAAATATTAAGGATCAGAATACAGTGTTCTGATGTATTAAACCAGGACTGAAGTGACTCTTATTTGGGAAAGAGCAAGTTGGTGTGTAACTTTCAAAGAGTAATTTTCACCGAGGAAAAAAACTTACATAGAGTGTAGGGTTTTGGTTTTTTTAAGAGCTGTGAAAGGAAGAAAGTTGAGACAAGTTTTGAAAATGGAGTAACAATTCCTAGCAGGAATTAAGAACTCAGTTCCTTAATTCCAAAAATCTTTGCTATATAAGTGGAGTCTTAAATGTATGCACAAAGACTGATCTTTCAAGTAGCATTTTTTTATCTTCACCTTGCAGTCATGCATTTTATATGCCCATACATTAAGGGCAAAAACCTGGGGTGTGTTTACAAGCCACAGACTATTGAATTGTTCTGTGGAAGGGATGATAGGACAGGCCCTCACAAGGGCAGTGCAGTGTTCTGCTACTGGCATATCCTACCTGCTAAATAGTGAGATTTTGTAGCTCTTATACTGCTCAAAATACCTGTTGTCAACATACAGGGGTTAGACTAGGGATGATCATTTTGATCTGTTTATATTTATGCTTCCATTAGCAGAGGGTGAACAGACTATTCAAGTGGAAATGCACATGCCAGTTACTTCCTAGTGCTTTTGTATGTATACAGATTCATCTTTGCTGTGGGGATCAGTCTCTTGGAAGCACTGAGATACCTCTGTCTGGACTACTGAAGAAAGGAAATGTGGAGATTGATCAACACCCTGTGGCAATAGAAGGAGCATTTGTCCTTGTACCACCAAATAGAGCTAAACAGAAACTGCCACAGTTGCCTTTGGATATGAGCCCTACTGTTGGGGTATCTGTATTTCTGCAAAGGGAGAGCTTGAGTGCCCAGGTACAGTTGACCCATATATTGTTGGTTTAGATGCTCTTTCACAACTTTGTGTTTAAAAAAAATTGTTCTTTCTAAGTCCATTTTGACAGTTAAGCACGTAAAAGAAAACCTGAAAGAATAGATTGCTGTATATGAGTAATCCTTTCATTGTTTCATTTTTCTGTGTCAGAAAAATTGTCTCAAACTATAAAAATGTTGTAGATTGAATTTTTCAGTGCAAGCCATGATCAGTAAGAAAATTGTATCACTTTATTCAGCCCTCAATTCCTTTAAGTGCTGCAACTGAACCTAAACAGCCACAGGAGAAAGTTCTTTCACCTGTGAGTGGAAAAACAGAGGGCCTCCAGCAGAGATCCCAGAATGTCCTGTCTCAAGCTGGCCACTCTTCTGCAACAGAAGACGAAGCAACAGAAAGTGAAGTTGAAAGTCTGAAGTTTGAAAAGGGCTTGAAACTAAAGAAAAAGGGTATGTGATATATATAATCTTTTTTCCCCAGTTGTCAAATGTGGTCTTGGATCATGTAGTAACTCATTGTGGTGATAAATTTCAGGCAAGTAAGAATTATTTACATCATAATTTATTCTCCTCCTGTTATTTTTTTTATCATTCGAATGTGGTTGTTGTTGAAAGCACTTGGAAGACCCAGACTGGGGATTTGGAGATGTGTAGATTGCAAGTGATGTGGTTTGTCATCAGCTTGAAAAATACTTGAGATGTTTGGGAATTCCCTGAATTTGAGAAAGGGAAGGTTCAGTACAGCACCCACAAACAAACTGACTTGCTCAGTGGGGAGACGGAATGGCCTAACATTCATATCTACTAAGTAGAAAGGCAGAGGAAATATGGAAATTTCAAGACTTCTAAGTAATTAACTATGTAGATTAAAAAATTGTTGAAACAGATGTTTGCTTGACAAAACCAAGCAATGGGGTTGCTTATTTTTGCACTATCCTTTTGTTAGGGACTTGGTAGACGACATAAAACAAGGGAAGGCTCAGAAAGTTGACTTTGAGGACTGGGTTGAGAAGTTCTAAGAGGAACAGAGATGTCAGAAAAAGAAATACTATACTAATGATAGAGTAAAGCTCAGAATAAAGAATGTTAGTTTGCTGAACGTTACTGACCATACATCTTAAGAGATGATTTATGAATAAAGCTGAAGGATTCTTTTACTAACGATGTTTGTATTACTGTTCCTTTGAGATTAGTCCTAAAGACACCCAGTTCTGTATAGGAAAATCTGTGTCCTAGAACATGCTCTCAGGATCTGTCTGCTAATTCAGCTAACTGCTCTTTCAGTCCTAACCGATCTTATCTAAGCTAGAATTAAGTCCTTTATATGGAACGTATGAACAAAAAGTATTGTGAACCCAGCAGCTAGTTTGAATCTGCAGTTAAAGAGTCCAGGATTTTGCTTTTTTATTACTAGTAAAAATAATTCTATAACTCTCTTGGTTTGTTGTAAAATACGTCATTTCACACTTATCTTTCAGGGCTGGTGGGTGAGTCTTGCCAAGAGGCTAGCAAACTGTGTACTGAAGAGCTTCCAGTTTCCAAATCACAGAGAAGAGCAAAATCGCCTCTAGTGTCAGATCTGCAAGATGCCAGTAATACATAATTTATCAAACTTAGTACATTGTGCAAAATTTGAACATAATAATTTTATCAGTAGGCTGTGTACAATTTTTGTTTTCTTGTGACAGCCTTAAACAACTACTCAGCCATTTCATTGCACCAAGCAATCCAGTCTCACCTGAATCAAGGAAAATTGTTTCACTCCAATGTTGTGCTAACTAGCTGACATTGAAATAGTATTGATTTTTTTTTTTGTTACTGCTAATAAAACACTCAAAAGCAAGCAGAAAAAAAATAAAGTGATGCTAGCAATGATGTATTTCTTCAAAAGTGGCAAAAATTGAAACATTTATGATAATTATAAAAGACAGTTGAGTTCTCTGACAGTTTCTTTCCCTCTTTCTCTGCTTTACTACCTTAACCATTTTTTGAAGGATTCCTTTTGGAGACACTGTCTGTAAAACTTGTAGTTTGACCTTTTCTCTTCAAAGGCAGTGTTGAGTCCCAGTGTAAGTACTTGAGAAGCCTGGATGCAATTGGACAAGCACTTACTGTAATCTCTACTTCCTAAATTGTGAAATGGATGTCACAGTAAGTGGGTTCTGATCAAAGGGCATGAACACATGTGCTTCGCAAACCTAGCTAGAGCATTTCAGTTCATTTCAATAGTTAAACCTCAGCTTGGGACCAATAGCTGATGTTGCCTTACATGAGTACTGTAATTTACCTGGTGCCCTGCTTTTCAGTTCCAACCTACAGAGATTAGTTGAGTCAAAGCAAGCTAAGTTACTATAAATGATTTTTTTCTGTAAGCCACCCACTTCTGCATGCCCTCAGGTTGGTTAGAAACAATTATGTAAACTGTTGAAACCGAAGTCTTATGTCATCCTTCTGAAGAATTAATTATCTTGGATCTTAGTCTAAGTTTTTCTTTAGTAAGACAAACTCACATAGCTTTGAAAATTAATTAAAAAAACCGAAAATATTGCGAAGTCTTAAGAAAATTTAAAATATACTGGGGTTTTGATGTGGTGTGTGTTGGTTTTTGGGGGCTTTTTTTGATAGAGTAACTCACAAATAGAGTGGCTAACTTTCATATTAGCTTATGTTATAAGGAATTGAAATCTCTCAGAGAAGCAAACTATTTGTACTTTAAAGTGAGACCTGTCTTTAATACATTTTCTTATTTTGGGCAGAACACATTTTTAATAATGTGTTTGTTGTTTTCAGCTGATAATGGTCCATTAGATGCACCTCAACCCAACCCAGCAGGAGCATCCAGTTCTTCTGAGCCTGTCTCAGCGCAGAAAATTGTCATACCAGCAGCCTCTCATCACTTTTGCTTTTCAATAGACTTACGAAGCATACATAGTCTGGAAGTTGGCTCTCCAATAAATTGTATTTTAAGGTACGGTTTATTTTTTACATTATTCTTGGTGAAAACTACTTTGTTTCTAATACAAAGCCTTCATAACCTAAATAATTGCTGGCAGTGTGCTGCCTGGTGCATTTTACCTTTATAGAGCTGACTTTTAGTAGCAAAATATTTTTGGAACATTCCTCTGACTCATCACTAAAATTCTGAGCCTAACAGCATCAAAGGTAGTATATAACACTTCACCTGCACTGTAATTTGCATTAAACATCGCTGGAGTATTTAAGCTCAGACAATATAGATCATCATTCAGTCCTTGGAGGAAAAAGAGGTTTACATGTCTATTTATTTTCTGGATGCCTTTCCAGCTGACGAAAGGAGTGATTTCTGTAGCTTTCTGTTTCCACCAAGAACTATATGAAGTGTTTTAGCAAGAGACTGTTCAGCTGGTTTGTGTGTGGCAGTGATACACATTCTAGCCTTAAAGTGAAGAGCTAGTGTAGTAAATGCTGTATTATTCTGGGAAGTATATTGGGGTTTTTTTATAGTCTCTGCATAAAAGAAGCAAAGTTTACTAAGGAGAAGCAGCATCTTTTGTTACATTAATTTGTAGAGATACAAAAAAGGTAAGCTTTTTAGCTAAGAATTTCATACCTGAGGCAAAAGTAGAAAACTGCCACTGCTAGTTTGGAACAGTTGCTTAGAGATTAGTTGTAACTGTACTCAACATGAAAAAAAAATGTATGGGAGCAGTGCTGGAGGATAAGCAGATGTTAGCTGGGAGGTGAATACTAAGTTGGAGGAGTAAGAATTGAAAAGTTGAAGAACCTTTTAAAATAAAGGGTATTGAAACCAGTATCTGTATACAGCTTGCAGTTTGGTTGGTTGTTTTAAGACTGCTGGTGAATATAGAAACTGTCTTCTATTAACTTGATTGGTTTTGGTTAAGGTTTTCCTTAGAGTTTAGGATCAAGAATTCAAAGATACAGGAATGATTTTGTTGTTTGGGTGTTTTGGCTTTTTGTCAGTTTGTTTTTCTAAAAAAAAAAAAAAAAAAAAAAAATTTATACTCATGTACTATTACTTATTGACAGCATATGTGAATTCAGTGGTTCATAGCAGTCTTTTCAGTTTGCCTTCTCGTTTCCATTAGGGCTCATTTCGTGCACATGATGAAGCATAACTTTAAATGGTGATTTGGTTTGAGAGGCTTGAATATTGTGGCTCCAGAGATGAAGCTTTACTTTGCATTTGGTCTTCTGACAGTTTGGGTCAACAGAGTTTTAACTGGTCACCAGGAAGTCTATTCACGTTAAAAATTTTTGGAGCTTAAGGGTCATTTGAACTAGGATGAAAAGGTGTGGTTGGGGTGGAGGAATGGAATATTTTAAAGCACAACTAATATAGGTTGCATCACTAATGTTTTTTTGATTATGCTATATTATTAAATAGTACATGGAAAACAACATACAATGCATGGAATTCTGTCACAGGAGCTTTTTCACATAATATTCCAAAAATTGATTTGTTTCAGAGTGGTGACAAGAAGTAAGTTTCGTTCAGTTTTTATAGTCAGTGATGAATATGGCAAGAAACATCCAAACAAATAATTCTAACAGGAGGTGTAGAATAAAAATTACATTTGCACTGTATATTTGGAGCATTATTTCGTTCAAGATATTTAAATAGTTCTGCACAAACATTTGAAGTATGGAATTTCATAAGAGGCAGTATTTGATGCTAAGTTACTAATAAAATAAATACTGTGAACAGCTGGCATTGTCAGTTTGAGCAAAGCAAAGTTCAAGAGGTTCTTAGCCTTCCCCTTGTTATAGTTTGTCATACATGGAACTAGAGTAGTTCCAGACCACACTGTAAATAATATTGGTAAAATGATTCAGCTTTCCTTTTAGTGAATTTATCTGTGGGAATTAAACTAAATTCCTTAGTTGTGGCTGAAACTTTCAAGTGAATATATATATAAAGTTATGAATTATTGTGTGTTAGACCAGTCTTAGTTGTAAATGTAGTTACAAATGTTCTCAAGTAGCAGTCTACATCTCTATCTAATACTCCTTTTTTCTGTTTCTCTGTTAACTTTATATAATAATTGAGGATTTTTTTTTATTAGAGATTAATTCAGCTTGTTGTTAACATACAGGTTATTAAAGTTTTTTGTCAAAATAACAGCAAATATAAATGAAGCTGGATAAGAGCTGAAGTAAATGATAGTATGAGTATTTAAGAGCTGAATTCTATTGTTAGATATATTTGTGTAAATTTTTCTAACTTCAATACAAGTTGTGCTTCAGTGAAATATATCTAAACTTGTTTTCTTGTTGCAGAAGGTTCCAGAAAAAAAGTATCTATTAACTTTTTATTACTTTTATTGTTTTTATTAGGTACTCGTATCCATTTTTTGGAAGTGCAGCACCTATTATGACAAACCCACCTGTAGAAGTAAGAAAGAACATGGAAGTCTTCTTTCCACAGTCTTACTGTGCATTTGACTTTGCAACTACACCTCATCAGCTTCAAGATACATTCCTTAGGTAATAATTTACATTCTTTTATCTTAATTATGTTTTTTCTATTTTTGAGTTGTGACCACATTTACAAGTCAAATTTTTTTTAGCTTAAGATCATCAGTTCGAGAATTTAGTAAAGAATCCAAGTGCCTAATGCCAACGGATACTTAATACACTGCTCTTCCAGTTGTTTCTCCATTACTTATATTTGAAATCAGGAAATCTAAAATTTTTGCATGTATCTTTTGAATACTTATGCAGGGATCATGGCTTACAGAAACAAGTGCTGTTGTTGTAAGCTGTTAAATTCGAGGGTTGATACAATTGCATTACTTCAAATGAGAGATAGATAAGGGGTTTTTTATTTTTTCTTTAATACACAACTACTATCTCTGATAATACATCAAATAGCTAGGAAACTGAGTTCATTGTTGAGGGCTGTGGCATGGTTTTCCCAGTAGTGTCACCAGCTTTTGATAAATGATTAAGATGTGGGATAAAGAATCATCAGAATAGTGGTATTTTGAAAAAAGAAGTGGAGGGAATTGTATTTTGGTGGCAGTGACTAAAATGTATTTATAAAATAAGATCTACATCTGTTAAGATTGTTCAGTCAATTGATTTCACTGCAACGTTGTTCTTTCTTATAATTGGAGAAAAGACTGCTAATCTGACCTAAGTGATGGAGAAGATAAATCAGTTGGTTTCATTCCTCTGTGAATGAGAGGCAGTAAACCCATCTTATTGTTTGAAAGTTGTGACCATCATTGATATGGGAAGTTACTTTTAGAATTTGAGGATCTTGTCCCAAATGAATAGGAATGCTTCCTCTTTTGTGTTTGATGTGTGATGCTAAGATCACTTATTTGTTTCAGATTACCTCTGCTGGTTGAATTGTGGCACAAGGATAAAACAACCAAAGACTTGCTTCTAGGTGTGGCGAGACTTCAGCTTTCAAATGTTTTGGCTTCAGAGAAAACCCGTTTCTTGGGTGCTAATGGTGAACAATGCTGGCGTCAGATTTGTAATGAAACAGTCGGTGTCACAGCAGCACAAGGGTAAAATTATTTTTAAAAAAACATACCTTGTATCAAGTTTTGAAGAATTGCTTGTTTAGTATTTCCTCTTCCTGTTTACCTTTTTTGAATGTGTAAACTGGCTGCAGAGTACTGCAATAGTGGGGTGGGAATAGACGTTCAAGAGATTAAAAGTTAAATTGCCACAGGCACACTGTGCAACCCCACACTGCTACCAGAGACACTGTAATAAACCTTTATATAATCATGATCTCAGTTAAGCTTCATGGATAGACTTAAGAACTAAATAATTGGAAAAAAATAAATGGAAAAAATTCACTTTCCTGAATAAGTTGCTTAAAGCTGCCAATAGTTAAGACTTTGTCCATAGCATGCTTTTAGATGCTACAGACTTCAGTAAAAATTAGGAGGACAGATAGATATCTATAGAGTGGTGGTGTTTCCTGTTTCAGGATAATGATTANACTCTAACCATTCTCTAATTCTATAATAAGCTGTGATAGTAGCAGAAATTTGAGCTTGTGTACATCAGGAGTAACGTTAATAGTGGATATTTTGTCTGAAGATAAATGTTCATTTACATAAAGCAGTGACATTGTTTTTATGTATATGAAGAAACTTACAGTCACTTCTGTGTCCTTGTTAAGATGTGAGCTGTGCTAGTAAATGTCTAGATCATCCTCTTCTGTGTGATAATGGACCTTGATTATGCCTTTAGAAATAAATATAATTGTTACTAAGACTGAGATTGGTTTTAAACTGCTAATCTTACAGATAAAGTTCTTCTGTGTGTCAGTGTATTTCAGGTTACTGACACAAAGACTGATATCCCCCTCCTCCCACATTGATAGAAAACTGATTTCTAGATGTGTTTTAACTTTTTTTGTGTAAAAGCCACTATGGCCTCCTTCTGTGGAGAGTTACTTTATGATCTCACTGTGCATTAAGGTTCACATTTTCACTAGTCAGAAACTTGTTAAAATGAAAGCTGGTTTTGCACAAAACTTAATAGCCACTAGATGGCATTCTCAATGTAATCAAGTCTTCATTTTACTCTGCTGACAGCTTTTTAGCCTTTGTCATGTGGGCATAACATTGGTTTTTATGCAGATATGCTAAATTGAGTCAATTACTCAAATTTTCTGCCTTGACTCTTGTTTTGTTTAACTGGTGACTGATAGAAAGTTATAAGAATTTAATGCAGTAATTTATGTACCTTATGTGAAGTACAAATGTTTGGGTTTTTCCCCTGCAAGCAACTGTGTAGAAGATTGCACCTTTATAAAAATATTTTAGTACTGTCTTTTCATATTTGCTGGAAGAGAATTTATGTGAAAACTAAAGCCGTGGTTAATTCCTACAGCCTTTTGTTGCATTTCTGCAATGTAATTCTGCAGCTTCTAGGATTCAAGTAATTATGTAATTGCCTTGTATCATTGAATAATTGTATCTGACGTGATAGTTTTGTTCCTGACCAGGTACAGGCCTACACTGCAGTGTACTTTCATGTTAGACTAGTGGTAACTTTCACTTACATTATTTGTGCATATTCCTTCTCTTAATATATTTCTGTGCAGAAAACTACATTTGTTTACTACATGTTTTCTATGACTAGAGATCAGACAACTGGAGACAAACTGTTCTATTTACTTGTAATTAATTTCATTTGCTGCTTTAGTTTATTAAAATATCTGTAGTCTAGGCACTTTTTCACTTCCTCACTGGAGGAGGTCGATATTTAACCTGTAAGTGAATTTTAAAGTTGTCAGTTCTGTTGCTGAAGCTCTCGGAAAGGTGTTTTTAAGTGAAGCAAGGATGGCTTACCACACATGGTATGTTAAATGACTGTGGATAACTAGAAAGTCACTGTTAACACTAGTAAAGCAAGATTAATGGAATTCAATTAGTATCTTAGCAATACCTGTACTCAACAGGTATATTTGTTAGAAAAATTTGAGACTGCAGGTATAAATTTGCACCACTCTCTTCTCACAGGAATATGTTGAATCTAGTAAGCTGTCAGTTAAATAACTTGACATTGGGAACCTATCTATTAAAGTCAGAATGCTTATTGTAAATCTATAAAGCAGTCCCCAAGTTAAAACCATGTACATGGGAGTGTGTGTTTGGGTTGTCACATAGCCAACTGTTTAGAGTCAAGCTTACATGGAACCTTTTGACACTTCAGCTTTTCTGTTTCTTGTGTTGTCTTACATCTGTCTGTATTTTTAAGACTGTTTTCACTAAAATAACATTTCAATGCTATTTTATAGGTCAGGCAACAGAATAGCAGAGCTTTCGTATGCTATCACTTTGGAAGACTATGGGCTTGTGAAAATGCAAGAAGTGCTGGTGTCAGATTCTTCTCAAGTAAAATTTACATATATCTTATCATTTTTCCTTGAAAGCTTCTTTGAGAAGTTGGGTTTCCAGTTAAGAATCCACTGTTGTTATATTAGCATGTAGGTGCTGGTCAGCAGTGTCATGTCCCTCACACTCAGCCTTGGTGTGCCCCGGAAAACCATCCAGAACCTCGAGAAACTCTTGAATACAAAGCAGCGCTGGAGTTAGAAATGTGGAAGGAAATGCAAGAGGACATTTTTGAAAATCAGGTTTTTATTCTTTCTGATTATTTCCTAAGCTGTGTGACTCCAAGAAGCTTGAGTGCCTTTTTTTTTTTTTAAACTTTGCCAATGTTTCAAAGAACAACTAAATTTTGCTCTTATAAAATATTAAAATATTTAGATGTACACAAATATTTTCCATTCTCTTAAGGAAGAAAGTTATCTTCTGTTAAGTGACTGAATTAGGTGCTAGGTGTGAAATACAGAATAGCTCCTTTGCATTTTCCCCTTACTGTTTATGAAGTACAGTAGATACTGAAAATTCAAATTATTGCTATTATGCATTAGCATTGCTGCTGTTTATAATCTGTCAAAATTTGTTGCTGTCTTTCAATTCTTTAAAATAATTCTAGGCATTATTATGGTTGGAGGCTTCTCTTTAGAAGACAATGTCCAAATTTATTGGGATATTTTTCTCAAATTTGAACTTATTTTGCATTTTATACTTAAAGGTAAGAAGTGTTGTTCACTGTCAGGATCATACCCTGAGTTACAAGTCAGTGTACAAAACTTAGTTTCTAATTCGATTTCTTCAAGACTTAGATCTGCTAGTACTCTCTCCTTTAGAGGTGTATTTTCAACAATTTTGATTTGGTTTCCTGGTTTGGGGATTTGTTCCTTTTTTTGTCTTTAAAAGCTTAAAAAGAAGGAAATGGCCCACATGCAGGCTCTTGCAGAAGAATGGAAGAAAAGAGATAAAGAGAGAGAAGCATTAGTTAAGAAAAAGGTAAGGAAACTGGTCCTTATACTTGCTGAAAATCTCATAAATCACATCACTCTAAAATTTGACAAAATATTTCATAACTACAGAAGTACTAGCTACTACACCTGCTGGTATCTATGCGTCTACTACAAAAAATTAGAAGTAGTCCTTAATCACAGAATACTTGTTAGAAATCGTTTAGGTTAGCTTGCTGTCTTTGGGAGCTCTGGAACTTTAATTGCCTTTCACTTCTGTAGTCAAAATGCACTTTTACAACCTGGCTGTACATAGTAATGTGTTAGACTTTACTGTATTGGAAAGAAAGGCTCTTCCTTTCCCTATTAGAAGCTGGAGGGTTTTTTTATATGTAAATTTCCAAACAAAAATTTTTATACCATAGTAAGAGCAAATTCTTAGTCTGCCTGAAACATAATGAGTGTATAACAAACATTGCTTTTCTGTTCTTTTAGGTAGCAGAATATACTGTTTTGGAAGAACAACTTCAGAAAACCCTGAAAGATCTAGATAAGCGAGAACGACAGCTTTTTAGTGCTGAATCAGAGGTAAAAAGTTTTTGATCATTTTAAGCAATGCTATTGCATTAATATTTCTAAAGATTTGAGTTTTCCTGTAGAGACAATTGTAGACTTTGTGTAAAAACTGACATAGCCACATTCATACTCATACATAGAGGAACGCTAATAGTTTGAGCCCAGTTTTGTTACAATTACACTTTTTTCTTTTACTCAAATGGACATTTATTGAACTTCTAAAAGACTTGATGGAATTACAGAATTGTAAAATTTTCTATTCTTAAAAGAATTAGAGTATCAAAAGAGATGTTTATATGACAGCAGATCTTGATTTTGAGTTTGGTACTGTCAGATGCACATCATAGAGGTGTACAGGAGTGCTTTACTCAACCAGTAATTGCTAGATTAACCATTGAAGTAGGAGAAGGTGCTAAGGAGAGCTGGAAAAAACTTCAGTTGTCCAGGCTTTGTTCAACAATTTCACAAAGTTCTTGTTTTGTACTTTTTTTAGTGACAATGTCAAAGAACATGTGGGAGAAACCAGTAGCTACTATTGTTTCTAGATCTCACTGAACACCTCCAAGATGAGGAAATGGTGTGCAAGTCCTCAGGGAAGCTAGTTACATGAAGAAAGAAAGAAAATGACTATTTTTTGTTCAGAACAAATTCACAATTACATAGGTAAACTGCTGTAGTGATTTAGCAGTCCAACAAACTGTTCTTCCTCCTGTAGCTCAGATAAGTCTTTTTATCCTATCAGTCCCTCCTGTGCTTGTGAGCAAAGTTAAGAAGGGTCCCACCACAGGGAGTGGCTGGTTGAGCCTGTGTCCTCTCCGGTACTGAGGCTGTCCTTGATGCAGTTTGTGCTGTGAATAGTGTCTGACTTTAACATCCGTGCCAGAAATCTCGTGATTAGGTTTGGCTGAATGCATTTCATTCTGAGTAAAACTGCATTTTGAATCTCATACAGGGCTATCTCAAAGCATGTTCTAGATGTAGTGAGGTTTTTGACCTGAGGGTGTAAAGATAGTAAAAATCAGTGGCTTCCCAAACTGTCTAGACGAAATGATGTAGGGTTCATTTAGCAATTATACAGTGTGAGAAATTGGCTGTTTGGAGAGTTTTCTATTCAGCCTGCAGTTATCTGGGCCAGTAACATCTTTCTAGAAAGTACAAACACGTTAAGGACGTTTTCTATTTAGCTCAATGAGAAATTCTCCCAATATGCTCGGTTTGAAGAGTGCAAACTTACTGGTCTAAAGGCATCTTGGCTGTAGTTGTGACTTTAATGTTTCTGTCCTGAAGGGGTATTTCTAGCATTCAAATTTGTAGTAGAATGGTGGACATAAAATTTCCCTTTAGCAATACCATAGAGATACACACACCCCCCTCAATTTTTACAATAGTCAAGCAAGAGCCTATTTGTAGCCCAAATGTAGTAATTTGCAGGTCATTAGTCAAACTGAAAGCCAATAAAAGAGTACGTAGCAAACATAGATAACAACGGAATTTCTATTGTTTAATTTCTAAAATGGATAACACTTCTTGTCATGAGTAGTGGTAACAGTTGTAAGAGCTTTATTTTAAGAGCCTCTTACACGTATGGGTTAATATAGATATGTTTCACATTTAAGATTCAAAGAATAAAGAAGGAGTTGCAAGCAGAGCATGAACGAAATTTGCAGGAGCTACAGGATTCTGTGCGGCGAGCCAGAGAAGAGTGTGCGCACCAGGTTGAGCTAGAAAGGTCAAAAATCAAGCAGCTAGAAGAAGACAAGCTTCGCTTACAGCAGCAGGTAAGTACACTTAAATTTTCTGCCTTGACCATTTGCTTATTTAAGCAAGCATTTTTTAAAAATAAGTGTACTAAGTTGAGCAATGATTTTGAGGCAAGCACATTCTGGCATCTTAGTAATAGACATTTTTATCTCTGTTAATTGGTGAGCTACATGCTGGGATTCATCTGTCAGTCTTGCTCAGTAGCAGGACCAGTTTGCAACACAGTGGTTACAATTTTTTTTTTTTTCTGCCACTGGAAATCATTAACAGTGGAAACATACATTACATCAAGTATACATTACACGTAGAACCTGAGCAGCAGTACAGATTTCAGGAACTTAATAAATTGTTAACAATTTCTAGCAGAACATCTAGGTAGCTTGACTGTGCATTTCATCTTATTTTGCCATTACAAAACAGTATTCCTGTTACCCTTATTGAGGGGCGGGAAGGCGAAGAAATTACATTGTTCACATCAGCATCACAGTACAGTGAACTTCTTGAATATAATAAAAGAAAAAAATGCTGCTAATCTAGAAGATGGTAACCTTGGCTATCCTAGTGAACAATTATTGAATTGAGATGAGCAGTTTCAAACTGCAGAAGGCAATCCAGTTCAAAGTGGTGAGTGGATCGCTTCTGCGTCATAGACGTGTTGGCAGCTACTGCTCTGTCTTTCCAAGCAAGATTACCGATAGTTCTTCAGGCTTCAGCAGCCAAATGACACCACTTAGCCGTTATCTTCCAAATTCATTCTTTTGACTCCCATTGACTGTTGTTATCTAGGTTGCAGTACCATCACAATCACTTTATTTTTCCTATTCAGAACAGCCATATTATATCAGACCAAAGATCCAGTTAGCTCAGCATTGTTGCACCAATTAGAGGGCATTTGGATTTAGAGGGCAAGAAAATAGGAAATGGGACAATGAGAAAATACAATTTTGGTATATCCAGCAATACCATTAAGAGTTACATATACCCTCAGCCAGAGGCAGCATTTCATATTTACTTGCCCTCAGGGAAAGTATTCCTTGTGAACTCATCTGATCCCTAATCCCTTTGAAAAAATGTTTCTATCTTTAGCATTGCAACATCCTGTGGCAGTGGGCTCTAAAATTTAATTATGTGTTGTATGTTTCAAAATTTGTTCATCTTAAGCTCATTGCTTAACAATTATGAAGAATACTTTGGTGACTGTGCTACATGCCATTCCTGATTGCTTAGATGTCTGTCATACGGTCTTCCAAATACAAGCCCTGCTATGTGTTGTCATGCTTTATATGAAGACAATTCCTTTCTGCTTATCCTGGCTGTCATTTTGTGATGTTCCTACTACTTTGAATCTCTTATGCTTCAGCATGAGGTGATTATCAGTACATATTCTGGTTAAGACAGTTGGTTTTGTTTAGCTCTGCTGGAGGTGGAGTGGGGTTTTGTTTGTTTGCTTTGGAGTGTTACTGCACAATGATTCCCTTTATGTGCACAAGCAGACAGTTGCTGTTGTTACCACTCCTGATGGGCTTCTTATTTTACCTATTTGAGTGGGTTTTGTTGTTGTTTAGATGTTTGATTTATCATTTTTTTTTAAACAAGCAGTGTTCTAATGTAAATTGTAATAGTTCTAAACAATATGCTTTGACGTTACTTACCTTTTAAGGAGAAGGGTCAGTACACAATTTTCACACTTCAGTTGTAGAGTTTCCTAAATGTCTAGCTTGTTCGGTTAGGAATCCCATTATGTGCAGGAGAAGATCCTTGAAGCATCCACCCTGAAGAACATCAGTCTTAATTCCTGAATAAGGGAGCTATGCTTCATTTGTATGACTTGCACCATCCCCTAACTGTCTGCAACCTGAGCTGTCTTGAGAAATTAAACTTTTGAAACTGCTTTCAGAACCAAACAAGAAACGAAACAAACTGTTTAAATTCTCAGGGTAGCTAGTGCTTTTCATAGCTAAATAAACTAGTTAGTTTTTTTGTCGTCACCATCATTTCTGTATGTCGGCTTAATTATGGAAAAAGTATTAAAATTACGGAAAGATTGTAAAAAATGTGGAAAAAAAATTAGTAAAAATGGAAAGGTGACAAACAGTGGCATCTTTTGTTAAAGTTGTCTGTTGCAGTCATATGTGAAAAGTAACTTCAGTGAACTATGTTTTGGTATGGCCCCCTAGGAAGCATCACTGCTTTCTTACATCAATTCTATAAAAATAATAGCCTGGAAAAGTGAAACTTTGGATGAAAAACTGAGGTGATGCAATTAGGAGATCCAGAGAATTAACATAGTGATGTATTTGTAGAAGTTGTAGGCTTTGAAACAGAAATTATTTGAAGCATTTTCCCCCAGTATTCTGAACTGTTGGATAAAATTCATGGAAGTACTTGTATTAACTAGTTGGACAAAAGTACAAGTGCAGCATTTGGCATCATATTCTGTGATGGAATGTGGCAGTTCCATCAGGTGTATTAAGGTATTTATAGTTGAATGTTTTTTAACAGAAAAATGTAAGCTACTCTTAGAGAGAACCTCATAAAAAAAAAAATCCTATTATCTTTAATATGATACAGGGAAGAAAAGCTATTAAATGTTTGACTTCCTTAGTTTGTTTGTAGCAGAGTAATTGTGTATTGGCATTGGTTTTTAAATTACCCGTTTTAAGATGAAAAGCTAAGCACTCTTTTTATAAAATTTTCATGAAACTGTGGAAGTACGCAGTGAGGGCAGAGGTACATAGCATTAAGTCATTAGTCACTGAAGTCTTTCTACTTCAGCCTTTATTCTAAATCATTATTTGGCTGTACAAAGTATTAGTTGTTTCCTTTTCCAGACATTCCTAAACAAGTTATTCTGGTAAAATTGAGTAAGTAATAAAACTTCATATAGTAGATAACACTGTTGGCTTTCTTTAAAAGATGTGTGTAAATCTAAATAGTTATGTTGCCTGTGTTTTTTTTATGAAAGTTGTTTTAGAAATGTGAACAGCAATGTTTATAAATCTTGATCCTCTCTATGTGAGGACAAACTTGTTTTTTTCTTTCCAGTACCAAGTAAAGATCCTCTTTAAAATTCTTCCTATTAAAACATTGCTGTGTGCCGTCATCAAAAATATCATTAATAATGAATATGTTGCTTTCAGTGTCTGTTTTATATCAGATAATGAATAGCAAGATGTTTGTTGCAGGGATTAAGGAGTAACTTGAATTCTGTAAACTATTTATTTGGCTGTGAATGGATTTTTCTGTTAACTTACATTGTATTTTGATATCTTTAATGTAGCTTTATGAAGCAGAAAATAAGCATAAAATTTTGGAGAAGGAGTTCCAGCAGTACAAGGAACAGCAGAGTAGCAAACCAGAAATCCAGCTACAATCTGAAATAAATCTTCTCACTTTAGAAAAGGTATCGTGGATTTTTCTAGTCTTCAAAAAACTGTCACAATGCTCCATTCACTGAAAAGGGAGATGTAGAATAATCTTGCCTGATAAACTGGTTAATTTGTCCATCTTGTTTTACTTTTTCCAATTTCTTTAGGCTTAAAATAGTCAGACAGTTAAGGTCAACAGTGGCCTTATTTCTGCACAGGAATCAGTAGTGTTAAAAGCTAAGGCAAGAAAACCTATATATTTAAACTTCTGACATCATGATTTGTGCTGGAGACTTTGAGCATTCTGTTTATAAAACTAAATGAAGATGAAGGTTTTCTTGTGAGGATTAGTTTGACTGGTATTCCATTATGTGCATTGGGGTTTATTAAGTGTTTCTCAAAAGAGATTGTGTTAGTTATCAGTGGAATGGAATCACTGTTGTAAGTTGATTTCTTAAACTGTGTATGGCTTTAGTAGAGGATATTTGGCTTAATTAAAACCACACATATGGGCATTTTATGCTCAAAATTATTGTAAGGCTAGAGTCAAATTGACCAAATATGCTGAAAAAAATTGGACCAGGCTTCTTGACACAAAATGCTCTCACAGTTATATGGTCAGTATGCATGTTATTGTGTACTTGAATAACTTCTCAATGCAAGCAAATGATTCAAAAGTATGATCTGTCTCCACAGGCTTTTTAAAAATTCTTAGCTTTACTATATTTTTACATTTAATATTTTTTTAGATTAAAAGAGAGTCAGTGTTTTAAGATCTTCACAAATTTAATGGTAATTAATTTTTTATGATTAAAGGAAAATAATCACTGCTCAAAGTTGTTAATTAAACATGCTTCCTTTTCGAGGTTACTGTGTCCCGTGTGCTTAATAACTGGTTTTCTTTGCCTTTTAGTAGTAATTTTTTTTTTTGCATGGAATGCAATGAATTTTTAGTGTGTAATACTTTTTTTAAAGTTTTATTTAGATAGCAAGATCAAAGATTCATACTAGATACATAGATTTTTAAAGACTGGATTGAACAAATGTCCATTTCAGAGAAAAGGATGTAGCGTGTATCTTCATCAGCAGTAGGAAAGAAAAAAAATCTGCACACCTTTTAAAGGCAAGATTTATCCATCAGTGTTTCTGTTAAATTTGTGCTCATAACCTTACTTTAGAAAAAAAAAAAAGGGAGGAAGGGATTGCTAATTTGAGAATCTTATATTTAACGGTTACATCAGTAGATTTAGTGCTAAAAGCTAATCTTTTTGTATAGACAGCTATCCAATAAAAATAAGGCTATATTTTAAACAGGAAAATGTTCATGTGCCATAATATTTATATTATATTACATAACAGCTTAGATGATGTTGTATGTTACACTACATAAACACTTTTCTTAAACCAGACCCTTTGTATATATACATCTTTCAGTGATTGTTACTGCTGTTATTGCTTCAGCTGATATGATTTTTAATTGCTTTTAGGTTGAACTTGAAAGAAAGTTAGAGTCAGCTACCAAGTCAAAGCTCCACTACAAACAACAATGGACAAGAGCTTTGAAAGAACTTGCAAGGTTAAAACAGGTATGCAGGTTTTCTTTTTTGGTATGAGACAACCAAGTTAATGTAGTACTGGAAGCTACTTATAATTACTGTTAACAACGGACAGTTTTATTTTATTAGTTTTCGTCTTTGCAAAATTAAAACTCTGAGCTACACTTCTACAGAATATTAGAATAGAAAACTGGTTTGAATTTGACATTGAACTCAGGAAAGACCAAGGCTCAGTTCTGCAAAGAAGGTTTGTGTAACTGAAAAAAGACGTGCTTTGAAAAAAGAAAGTTTTATTAGTCTCATTCCCAATAATGCTCAGTCAGCACTTGCAGGGAAAATATTTTGTCCTAACAGTTCTGTGTTTTAACTGTAATACGAAGAGTACAGATGAGAAAAATCTTAGCTTTTAGAAACAGTGGTATAAAGCTTGCCAAGTGCTGTAAAATGATGTAAACCTGCAGAAAATCTAAACTGGAAATGAAACTTTCTCCTGCTTCTGGAAATCCTAATCTCACACTAATGTGGCTTGCTCTTTTTTTACTGCTGTGTTTTAACAAACCTTGTGTATGTGTGTGTATGTGTATCTATAGTCCTACATGCATGACTTGAAAATACTCTGTTCAACCTGGAAGGAGTAGTAGCTTCATCCTCGCTGTGTTCTTGGTCATCGCCTGTCTTGCACGAATTGCAGTAAACGCAAGCTAGGCAGCATACTTAAGAATGGCAACTATTTCCATTGACCTTGACAAACAAATTAGTAAATCATTAATACCTGTTTCTGAACAAACTTTGACACGGACATCGTGCTTCAGAATTCGAGTTTGCCAAGATGTTTTTATTACCTGTATTCACACCTACTTCCTGCTTGAAGAAGAGTTTTATTTTTAAGGATAAGAGTCCATTCCTGCTGCTGGAGTATTCAGTTTTTAGAGAGCATGAAGCTAAAACAGTCTTCTCCTAACTGATAGTTACCTTTTTCAATCTGTATTTCTCTTTGAAGAAAGTGAACGTGCTGTCTAATCACTATCAATAATTTAAAAATAACTTTTTTGCTGTCTTCAAATTGATCCTTCCTTATTTAATGAGGAGTCATTAATTCTCATCTCTAATTTCTGAAACTTCTATGTTTGACAAGATGATAGAAAGAAGAATATCAAATCTTATCTCTCTGATTAAGATTTCTTCAACAGCTGTGAAGTGTCCAGGCTGTTTTTTCTTACTGACATATTTAAAAATTCCTATAGAATGAAAGAGAAGAACAGGGTTGGAACTCAATCATCTTTAAGGTCCCTTCCGACTCTAACCATTCTATTATTCTATGATTGTTGCTTCCCAGATTAACACTAGTGTATATCACTATCAGGTTTTTTTAATTACAAATTTCATCATCATAGACCTGACAATGTGGATATAGTAATATATTTAGATGTTTCAACAGGCACTCTTGCTGAAAGTCTGAATTTTAAAAAAGTTGGCATGTACAGTAAAATATGCTACCTAAAACTATTACAAAACAAACCATTTCAGAGCACTTTCTTGTCGTCTTTATACTCCTGTGCTTCATCTTATGCTTAGTCTATTGATAAAGGATTTAAGTGACTTTAAAGGGCCAAATAAAAGTTGAAGCAGAGATGATCAAAAACTGCTTAATGTGTTTTAAATATAAATTTGGAAACTGTTGCTTCAGGAATTCTGGATTTGCTTTAGTTCAGATGATTTGTGCAATTGTGCATAGTTTGACCAATTTCTTGTTTAAATTGGATTAGTACCATGTTAATTTTGCATTGCCTCTGGTGAATAGCCACAGGGCTGTAATCTGTGCCAGTAATTTGTCACACCAAAGCTCTCTAGAGAACTATACAAAACATTTGTGTAGTGAGGATTAGACGCTGAAAGCCGTATCTTAGATTGTTAATAAATGTTAATGACAAAACCCAGCTGGTAAGTCTTGGAAATGAGATCTAATGCTTTGTGCCCATTGCCAAAAAAATGTTTAAACAGAGATTTCCATTACTCAAAGGTGACCTAGCACAGTCAATTTGTGAATTAAAGAAGCATAATCTACAGGCTAAGCATTTAGTAAAATGCTCTTCTGATTTGCAACCATAAAAGTCAATGTTTCCTTAATTAAAAAGTTTCCTTTTACTTTGGAACTAGTTCTTAGCGCACATCTGTGGTGGTTTTGTATTTTGCAGAATATGAGATGCAGTACATAACTAGGTTAATAGAAAATGCTCTAAAATTATCTGTGTCTAGGATCTTGAGTGCTAAATATGGTGCTAGTGGTGACCAAAAAGATCTGAAGTAAATGAGGATGCATATAGATCATGCTTACCTGTGCTTAACAAAATACAGAAGTAAGTTGAATTTTAACAGTAAAGCTGAGTGAAAATAGACTTCATCAGTTTACTTTTCTTCCCTGTTTATTACTTAGTACAAGTCTGTGTTAAGACTTTATTTATTATACCCCTGTTCAGTTTTAGGAAGACAAAAACATAAACAAGTTTGCTATGTATCTACGTACCCATATAGATTTTATCTTTCCAGGGGGTTCAGAAATTATCTTTTGAATTTTGCTGTCTGGTGGATCTCAATACTACACAAATGAGACTTCCTTAGTTTTTGTGTATGTGAGTATTATTTCTGAGAGCAATTAAACCATTCACACAATTGCATATGTACTTTCAGAGATCTTAGATGTGACATTCAGTACCTGTCTGATGGCAAAACACAATATATCAAAACAAAAATCAAAGCTAGCAGAAATGGGATTTTTCCCAGCTGTGGGTATCCTCTGTTATAATCTTAAAAAAAACCCCAAAATATCAAAATGTAGGTACATTCATTATTCACTGTTCTAGGAGAAATATTTAAGTCTTTTAACGTGTTTGCCCTTGAGATCTGTTAAAACAGCACTGATGCATCTGTTTAAAACAACATAGACTGTATTGGCTGGCTGACATTTGCTGTGTTGTCCAGTGTCTTGCTTATCCACTCAGTAATTAATTTGATTAATTTATAAGTAATTTAGCCAAGGATGGGATGTAAATCTCTGTTTAAAAAAAAAAGTACACACACAAAAAAATAGTTGGAGGTCCAAGTCTTGGTTAAAAACTGTGTCTTGAAACCATCCAGGCCCTCCTACTGACTTGTCAGCTCTGGGTTATTTTCAGAAAACTTTACTTGAGTTCCTTAGCTTCAATTGTAAGTTTTTCCCACAGACTTGCATGGTATGTGTGAGTGGGAGAGTGAATAGTGGCTGCTATTTAGCCATTGTTTAGTCTAGTGTATGTATGTTTACATCTCCCTTTTGGATTTATAGGCAGCTATGGCAAAATAAAGATTGTGCTTCCTTGATTGAAGAGCCTCTTAACTAGAGCACCTGGCAGCATACATGGGTTCTTTTATGACTTGATTATAATTGAAATTTTGAGAGGTTTTTATTAATGGTTGATTTCTATTTAATGCTAATATTCCTGTAGTACCATAGGTTTCAAAACATGATTGAAATTACCACTGTGTGAGCTCCTAAAACAGTATTCCGTGTCTCAAGCACTGTATTAGAGTTAAGAAGTAATGAAAAGTAGTAAAACATGAAGTAAATGATCTGATAATTAGTATGTGACTTTGTTTGTGTTGGATTTGATTTTGTTTATGAGCGTGTAAGAAGATGGCAGCAAAATAACAAATTAACAAGAGAAAGGAGTATTACTGATATGTTTTACTAAGGGGGGGAGGGGAAAGGGAAGAAAATGAACAAAAAGAATAGCATAACTAGCAGTGCTGAGAATGTGGAGGAGAATGTATCTGGGCTAAGTGTATATTTGCAAAAATCTGCACGTGATACTCGTGGTTCATCTGTGGCTGCCTCACCTGTGGGATAGTGGCTGGTGATAATTAGGTGGTGATGCAAGAGTTAAATTTCCAAGTGTTCTGAGTTTCTAGTGGGCCTTGTCCTCTGTCTGCAAAGTTGCCTTTAGTACAGCAGCTGGGGATTCCAAAGTGTTTCCTTACCTGAAGTTCGAAAATGCAGAAATTTAAAAGTTTAGAAAGTAAAATTCTAATAGTTCTTACTGAGGCTTAAAGGAGCCTGAATGGCTACCATAATGAGCCAGGAGTACATCAGCATATTTTATAGGAGCATATTTACTCCAGAAGTGTAAAGTATATCAGAAAATCTTGACTGAGGGTTTTAAGCGTATGAGTATGTATGTATAAACTTGTGTGCACTGAGGTGCACTTACAAATACTTTTTATTCAATCATAACTTAGTTTTTAAGTGTACACAGAATAAAATGAAGATGCTGCAAGTGAGTTTAGAAGTCATGGACACTGCTACAGTACAATAGTACTGTAATTGTGTAGAAGTGTTTTATTAATACTGTTTTGTTTATTTTCAAACATCACACAGTAAGTCATGCTGTATTTTAAGTACTAATACATAGTAGGACTCAATTCCTTCTCTGGTTTAAAAGAAAAAAGGCCTTGCCTTCAATGGATTGTTAAACTGATGGAAAAGATTTAATACCTGAATGTCTTTGATAAAGTGGCATTGGTGTTGTCATTGATGAAGTAATCCTTCTTTCTGTCTCATTGTAACAAAAGACAGTCCTTTTTATGGTCCCTCAACATATAACAAAATTGAATATAAATTATTTGATGCTGATTTTGAATTAACTGTTGTAAATACTTTGCCATCTTCTTGTATTGATGGGTTATTAGGAAATGCATTTCTGTTGCTCTGCTGTGAACAGTATACGTAGAGTTTACTGTTAAGCACCTTACAAGTTGTCATGAGACACTTAAGGAGTCAAGCAGTAATGTTGGGAAAGACACTTGAAAGTGAAGGGTTCAAAGGGCGTAACTTAAATTACACACAGGATCCATCACAAAAGAATCTACAAAATCCCCTCTTATTTGCTTTTGTGTCTTTTTTCCAAATTGAACTGTCTTAAACTGAATGACAGGGAAAGCTTGCCTCAGAAAACACTGATTTATATTTTTTTAATTTAATATTACTTTGTTTAAATCTCATTATTCAGGGTCATGGCATGGAATACCACAGAAATTCATTACTTTCACTGTTACAGGACTAAAATTCATCTCACTTTTTCTCACACCTCCCAAACAAGTAAATAACAAATATTTGCTGTGTTTACATCAAATTGTATTAGTAATAAAATTAAAGTTAATCCCATTTATTTAAAAGGAAATTCTACCTGACATTAACTTGGGGACAAAATATACTGTTAAGAGTTTTTCTCTACTATGTAGAAAAGGAAAATTTAGCACTTTCTATATTCAAACTTAACTTCCCTACAAATCTAGAGGTATTATCCTGAGCAATGACCATACTCATGAGTGACACCGAATCTGTTTTTTAAATTTTTTTCTTAGACATTTTTCCTAGAGAAAAATGGAGGAAGAGGAACTGTCACAGGATTCTTCAGGAGAGCTTTGCTTTTTCTAAGTCTCTCATTTCCTTTTGCATCTTTTCTTTTTTGTCCTTTTCTTGGTTTTATTAAACATCACTAAAGACATTTCTTAGCCAAAAAACCTTATGACTCTGAAACTAACTAGTTCAGTGAAGGCATAAAAGACCAAGGTATTAAATGAGAGATCCTTTCTAATCAACAGGAAAGTATTAGGAATGCTCTGTCTTCCTTGTCTGACTGAGCTTTAGATTTTTTTCCTGTTAATCTTCTGTATATGTACTACTTCTGTTTATAGTTTTTCTTTCAGTTTGTTTAAAATGCCTTTTTTTTTGGTTGTCGTTGTGAGTGTGTTGCTGAACAGCAGAAACTTCTAGATGACCGAACTTTCCTGCCTCAAACAGTGTTGTATCAACTTGTCGTGAAACTTGTAGTCTGGTGTGCTTCTTATGGCCAGCATGCAGTTATGTCTTTCCTCTGAAGCTGCAACTGTCAGATCACTTTCAAGATTGTGGTATTCACTGGGATTTTATTTTTTTTTAAAAAAAAAAAAGCACACTGTCTTTTCTTTGATAAATATTTCAACAGTACTACTTAATCTGTAGCATTTTTTTAAATACAGAGCTCCTAACATGTCTAGTATATTGCTTAAGTGATTAATTTCCATTGTATAATAACTTGAATCCTGTCTCTAGTTGGAATTTACCTAGTTTTGACTTTCAGACAGTGCTTTTCATTGGGTGGAAGAAGCTCAAACTAGCCAACTAATGTGAAGTACCAGTCTAGCCCATACAGAGGAGCACAACATATAGAAACCGAGTTTGGGTATCTGAATATCATCCAGCTGCCCTCAGTCAATTAGTTGTGTTCATGTTTAACAGACATAGGGAATGTATCATTAATCTCTTTTCAAGCTAAAAAATATTTTTGTCCCCATAGTGTCCCACTCTTTCACATCCACTTTCCCCCCACTGAATAGTTTTTTATAGGCAGCAAGCTGTTTTCTCCAGAATGCATTCTTCTTTTATGAATATATCAAACAGTAGATTGTCGTGGAGCTCACTGTTACCTCCTTGCCACTATGGAAATAATCAGTTGCTGTCCTTTCTCTGATCTTCTAAACCCTGAATAATCTGAGGACTTTCTCCACAACATCCTAATTTTGTGATTGGTTGTAGATAGGGGTTTTTTTGGTGTGGTGTTTCGTTGGTTTTAGGAGATGTTTTTAAGACTAGTTGGAAGTGTGACTTTCCTACAAAAGCTGGATTCATTCTTCCTGGTGTACGCATATATCCTGTTAGGTTTGGGTTTAGTTATGGTTTCAACCAATTTTGGTGCTGTTGAAGTAAGTCCTGCTCTTAGTTTCTAGATATTCCTAAGTCTTCTCTTTAAACTAAAATAGAATGGAGAAATACTTACTCCTGTGGTGTCAACACCAATTTTAGTGACAGATTACACATCCAGTTAGTCTTAAGACCGTGTGTTTCAGTTTCCCTGGAACTCCTGAAAACTCTTGGATAGACATCAGCTGGCTTGTTAGTGACTTGTTAATATTTGCTAAATGTATTTGTAAATTCCTATCCTAAAGTCTATTCTTCTTCAGCCTGAGACTGTGTTCTTTGAACCAGTCTCATATAAAAATGGGTGCCTCTTACATGGAAATGCTCCTCTGCAATGAACTCTTGATGGGGAATAAAGGACTATGGCTTTATCTTCCCCAAGTGCTTTTTTTATGCTTCAGTCATCTATCAGCTGTAGACTCTTCGGCAGGATTCCTGCTTCTGGTTTTGTTCTTAATATTTGTCCCTTTAACAAGTTGTTTTTCAGGGTCTTCTGGCCTGTGTCACTGAAGTTCTAACATCTAATTTGCCTGGCTGTGTATAAATATATTTTGGGGTTACATACATGCTATTATTTCTTGTCAAGTACTTCTCTATTCCACTGCCTGTTCACATGAACAATTAGTCTTTCTTTATACCAAATCCTTATGAAATTCAGCTTTTCTTATCACTTGTTGATGATGAACGGGTAATACTTAAGATGCTGGAATCTGAGATTCGGGAAACTGCCTGACTATTTCAGGTACTACTAGGTTGACTGTATAATGAATACGCTCACACATATCAAACAAAATTATCTTTTTTTACCCCTGTAATATAAAACTGGTTGTATTAACAATCAGATGAAAGCAGTGTCAGAATTACAAAGGTAACCCTGCACTTCACAACATGTCTAGATCCGGGATGTTTGTGTAACCTCCTGCCTTGTTTCTGAACGGCAGGACAAAATGCCATTTTTTACCTCAGGTTTTCTGTCTCATTCAGAGTGTAGGACTGACTGTATTGAGTTACTGCACAAGGTCATGTGGAAGATGACTAGAAGGAAACAAGTGGACAGAGGACCACACTTCCTATTAAGACACTTTGATGTCACAAAGTGGTAGTAGACTAAAATCCTAGTTTTGTTACAGTGTCTCTGCATGCCTTAACAAAACAAAACTAGGAAAAAAAAAAAAAAGCCCAAGCGAAGTAAACTTCTAGAATGAAGAGATTAAGTGGATTAAATCCACAGAGTAAGTTAGCTAAGGTTTTGCCTAGAGCTACACATATGTAAAAGGAAGCCTAACCAGAGTTTTGGTTTCAAGGCTTATTATTAACTATGAATTGCGATTTCAAAAATCAGTTCTTGAAGCTTTGACACTGGTCACTATTGGGCTAATGATGGAAGTTTCCTGCAGCTATTTAGCATTTTCCTCTTCTTTATTTCTCAAGAAAACTTACAATTTAAAGTGCTGTGTAGTGAAGGAATAAATCTCTGTATCTTGACCAGTTCAACAAGCATTAAGTTTTATGCTTGCCAGCTTAAGCTAGAGTTTGTAAAAAGTTTCAGAATATTTGTGCTGTTTTGTTAATGAGAAGATATCTGTGACTGGGCTTCAGCTGGGCATCTTTACTGCAATTAGGATAGTCCCTGTCTTAGTGTACTATAGATATCAATAGGTAAGTCAATCTGTTTAACTCCTGCATTTCTGATACTGTTGGAGACTTAATTGTCATTACTTCGTTGCTGTTGTTTTACTCATGTCACTATAATTAGCGCTTTTACATGTAATCAGCATAATCAACTGACTTACGTCTTCATCTCTTCCCACACTAGCGTGAACAAGAAAATGCAATGGCTCACCTTAAAAAGCAGCAGCAAGAACTGGAGCACATGAGGCTGCGCTATTTGGCAGCAGAAGAAAAAGAACTGGGGAAAACAGACCGACAAGAGCTGGACGATATCAGAAATGAACTTAACAGGTATAAAAGCATTTGTAAGATTTCTTCCTCCCTTCCTCTTTTCTTGCTGTCTGCCTCAAAATAAGAGATGGTTCAGTTAAATCAAGATTATTGGCTGTCAGACCAGTGAAAGAGCACAGTTTATTGTCCCTTTGGTAAACATGGCACATTTATAAAGTGCAGTACTACTGCAGTGTAGAGAACCTATGGTTAAGGCCACTGTACTCTGTTTTTTGTCATGGTCATATTTGTGCAGCATCGGGCTTGTTTTTTTCTGTTTCAAACCTTCAGTTCTAAGGATAACAGCTGCATTAATAAAAGAAAGAGGCACGTACTACTTATATTTTGAATGTATGAAAATTTTAAATCTGTCTGCTGTTGTCCTCCAAAAGTTCTGTCTGCAGTAGTTCTGTATGTTGAACCTCTTTAATTTGAGTTCCATTTGCACTACCAAAATAGGAGCCTTGGTAGCATATATTGTAGTTATGTAATACTTAAATGCTAACAATACCTTTTCTATATGCATACATTTCTTTTACTTATAGCTCTCCTTTGTTAAAGAGAGAGGATAATTTGTTCCCTTTTATAGATTTCTTTATCTTACTAAACACTTCCTAATATGTAACACTTATATAAATAACCTGAAGACTTAATATGAGAGTAATCAGAGCAGTTTTTAATATGGCTCATTGTCTGACTCTCCATTTTGTCAACATCAGGCTGAAGAAACAAGAAGAAGAGAGAAAGCAATCACAAGATGTTAGTGATGATTCTGCTAGTAAAGTGGATTGTCTCAACTCTAGAAAATTGAATGAGAACGTGGATGACTACCTCTCTCGTTTGATAGAGGAGAGGGATACCTTATTGAGAACAGGAGTATATAATCACGAAGACCATATTGTAAGTGAACTTGATCGTCAAATCAGAGAAGCTGTTGCAAAAAGGAACATAACTAAATAGAAGCATGCAAAAGTTTTTTTTTAAAAAAACAAATAGCAAGTCATTTTTGTAAACCTGTACTATTTTGTAAAACATGAGGACATGCTTAATTTTGCACAGTATTGTTAGCTCTTTTTTGAAGTTGTGTTTGCAATGTGTGAAGCTAAGCACAGTTGGAAGTTTTATGGGGATAATGGTTGTTTTAAAATGCTTTTATACTTGTATGTATATGTGTGTAAATATATTTATCTTATGTACTTTCTTCTGAAATGTTTTCTACCTCTTTTTGCCTCACCCTGGCTAGGTTTATCTGTAATATTTTTAATAATCATTCTAAAATTTTGGATCAATGTCATAATTTGTTTCAGTTTCTAAAAACTTCTCTTCAGGTATGCTAGAGAAAAGTGGCATCAGCTGTTTTCCTGGACAGAACTCTTAATTCTGAATCAAAGTTTAGCACTGACCAAATGTTACTTTTTTTTTT
>VXBW01004994.1:97307-116866 GCA_013400375.1 Thinocorus orbignyianus | reverse complement strand
GAAATACTTGTAGTAGTTTGACAGCATTTTAAACAATTTATGTATTACTACAAAAAGTTTTGTTCTAACAATATACAGAGAGAGTAAACGATTATGGAAGTGTAGTGTTACTGAATGCTCGACCGAAGAGTTTCCGTGCAGTTGCTAAGACATAACTGCATTGACAAAATAATGTGGCATCAAAATTTAGAGTGGGTTTACTGGGGCAGATGGGAGTCTGGTAAAGCAGTCCACAGCCTAATACTGTTTCAACAGTTAAGTTATTCGTTGCTTTCACTGTACTATGAAAAAAACTAAAAATTGCTGCTGGAGGACTATAATTTACTATGACTGTCATAAGTTTTGTTTTGCAAATAAAAATAAAACCTTAATTTTTCTGCTCTATTTATGAGTTGAGCAGGCAATCAAGCTTATAAATGTGGGGGTTTTTATGATTTAATGTAGGCTCGAGTGGTACATGGTAAGTCAGATAATGGTAAGTATTTGCTTAGTAGCATAAGTGAGGAGGATCTTATGTTTTATTTTCAGGTCTGAGGGTACAGAAAATAATTTTATTGATCTCGTATTAAGAGGCAGTTGTACAGGACACCAGACAATGAAAAGGTTCTTTTTGGCAACAGGATTAATATTGTAATATGATGGGTCATCCAGATCAGGACTGAGGCACCATAAGCTATTATTTGCTTTATAATCAGACACGCACGCGTGAACCTTGAGTTTCATTCATACCAGGCATGAAGCTGATGCGGTGCTTCTCATCCCAATAAACAAGGCATCTTAATAATTTGTGCTTAAAACTTAAAATACTGAGGGTATGCTTTCATTGATATCAACATGTATTTTGTGTAAACTGCAGAGCCTGCCTACTTCTCCAGGAACTGTTGAGGAGATGTACAGGTAAGTTGTTTGGTCTACACAATATTTTTAATGTTCGTATGGCCATAATGGTTTTTACTACAGTTTTCCTGAATGTGGTGCTTAAGATACTTTATAAATGCTTAAGCTTATTGATTTATCCTGTTTTTTTCTGATATAATCCAATTATTGCACTGAAGAAATGAGTCTAGTAACCCAAAATAAATTCTCATATTCTGCTTAATTTCTTAAAGCAAGACCGTACCACTACCACAAGGATCTGTCAGATATGTCTCCATAGGAATACCTTCTTAAGAAGTCACTGCTTATGTGCCTCTACAGTGAGTTTCACCTGCCCCATCCTACTGAGCCTTGCAGAACAGATGGATTTGGTTTTTTTTTACTCCATGACTGCATCTTCTTATTGCATATATAGTGCAAATCATTGAAATCGTCCTGAATTTTTACCTGAGAATGAACATTTTTATGCCGCTGATTTCTGTTTCATGTACGTGTATCATCTTCAGTGCACGTGGCTTGTCATAGCCTAAGTAGAAATAATTAGGCTTAACAAGAATCTGTCTTGGAAGAGATTCTCTCTCTAACACGGTGCAAGGGAGAAAGCTATGCTTCGCCATCCTGACCAAAAGCTTGCCTTGCAGTCAGTGCTTGGTGCAACACAGCAAAATCTCTGCCGCGCCACTCGTGAGGGGGCTCCCACTGGCAGGCTGAGGGCTGGGCACAAAGTCTGTGGTTTCTCTGCCCATTTTGGTTAAGGGGTGTTGAGTGATCTTGAACAGGGCTCTGGGCCTCCACTTCCTATCAGCAAAATGAGAATAATGTGGGAAAAGCTTTTCTGTGTTAAGTGGTTCACAAACTGCTTTAAACTCGGACTATCTGTGCTGGTTGTCTTAATGCCCTAAAAGGGGTAGTCACTGGCTTCTAATGGGACGCTTCTTCAGCAAAGCTATTTTGTTTGCTCTTTTTTAGTAGATAAATCAGTTGCTTCTTTCATTCTTCTGGCTAATTGTCAATTCATCCACAAGCTTTGCAAATAAAAGAAAAAATAAAAAAAAAAATTTAAATACTTATGTATAACTCTGTAATTTCTAGGGACAGGAGCAGAGTCCAAGGCTGCAGCCTTCCAAGAAAGGCTGGGCTAATCTTCTGGTTAAGAGATCAATTAAATAAAACCTTTTGGTAAGGACAGAAAAAAGTCAAAACATCTAAAGTTTGGGGCCTGCCCCGAACAAGGCTGTATGTGGTATGGGGCAGTACTGTTTACTTTTGTCTCTCTCTTGGTAAGATGAAGGTGATTCCTCCTTATGCTGATGCTTTGATGAATAGCTAGTTAATGCTTGGTTGTTACAGCTGTTTGGAAAAGAAAAGGTCAAGCATTGTTTGCCATATCCCATCTATCGAGCAAGTAAGTAAGTGTGAGGGGTTTAGTGAAAACTTTTATAGGAAAATCATTTCGTGACTTATTAGTATTGAAATACTAATAAAAGCAAATCCCTATTATCCTAACGGATGTGACAAATACTGTTGGAAATGAGCCTTGAAGGTGGGGGGAGGCCAGCTCTCAGAGACATACCTCTCAAATGCTGTGAAACCAACTGGCTGCGGCTGAGCAGGGCATCTGCACCCCCACAGAAGAGAAATGTTCACAAGCCCTCCGTCCAGGTTTGCAGCTCAGCAAAAACTGAGGGGCTGCCCCCCCACAAAGGGCAGTGGAAGGAGAAGGAGGAAGCAGCCGCTTTGCTCTACTGCACTTGCCATCACAGGGGAAAGAGTATTGGTGCCACTCATTCAACCTAAATCTGAACCTCTCCCTGTACAGCAACACATTCCCTTTCTTTTTTTTTTTTTTTTTTTTTTTTTTTTTTTTTTTTTTTTTTTGCCAGGCTGGACTTTTGCTCTCCTCACTTTTTTTTTTCTCCCCCTTTTTCCTGTTATCACATGTACACGTGATGAAAAGAATAGCAAATTTCACCAGTAAACAAATAAATTGTTGGTTTGTTTGCAACAAATAATTTTAAAATATGGTAATTAAATACACAGAGAAATTACATGTTGCTTTATATATTTTCATTTTATCAAGGTTTTAATGTATTCTTTTTTAAAAAGCGGCATCTACAGAAAACAACTTTGGGGTTCTTTTAAAAATAGTTTTTATGCATGCTCAAGCAGTCTTTCACAAAAAGCTGAGAGCTTTTTTGTTTTCTTTTTTGCCCTTCCTTTAATGCTCATTGAATAAGCCATTCATAACATCTGCACTGTTACTCCTGCAAATATCCCACCACTATAAAAGGAAAGTATTTTAACTAAAATAAATGCTCGTAGAATGAAATAATAATAATAATAATAATAAAGTAAAGTGACTGCCCATGTCTTTATTTTGCTTGCTGCTTATTTTACCACTCAAGTTTCAGATAAAAATGCATTTCATGCTTTACAGAATGCAGTCTGTTACAGAGCATGGACAACATACCAACTTGTGTACCACAAAATAACTAACTTGTATGAGTACAGGCAGGGCTGCTGTTTATCCTGATAGATTCTAACTTTTAGTTAGATAATTTTTGGCAGTGAAAGCACACAGTCTCTTACTTATACACCAGTTAATCCTGACTTAGAAAAAAAATGAAAGTCCATTTAGGGCCTCTAAAATCTTAGCTTTACTTTCATACTACAGTAAGAGATGATTTAGAGTATGTCACATTAAAGACTATAATTCTTAAAATTTTTCTTGTATGTCAAGCATTAGGTCCTTAAATGCTAAAACTGTGTTTTTACAAAAAATTTAAGAATTAATTCTGAGTTGAACTACAAAGCAACTTCTAGCGAGCTTAGCTCAAAATTTGTTCTATTTAAGTTCACAAAAGAAGAGAAAGCAGACATTTAGTACTGTCTGCTTTTTCAATAGGGGAACAAGGGCTACAAGGAAGAATAGCAGTATGTAGTAAACAGACTACGCCTATGCAGCTTGAGTGTATGTGTACGTACATTTAAATACACTGGTGAAAGAATGAGCATGGTGATCCTAATACACCCGGGTTTTTGTAAGGCAGGGAGACTTGTTTTATCTTAAAGCACTTTCTGAACTTTTTTCTGTGGCACAGAGCTACAGAACACAGTATTTCAGTGGCTCGGTGTCCAGATATCATAATGTCATTTTAGCAAGAAGAAACAATATTGTCTCTGAGGACATAGGAGGCAACATGTAACATGGTACGCAGTATCGTCCATTTCTGACTCTCTTGCCCTTGCAAAATAAAAACCAACCAAACAGAATCCCAACATCGTTTGGGGGTTTCCTGGTGGAGATTTCTGAAATCTTGCATTTATTCATCAAAGTCTCATAAATACATGTTTTTAAAATATCACAACCTCAACTCCCTTTCCTAGCTCCATTTTTGTTATCACAGTATCTATTTTAATGGCTCTTAAGCTACAATGTCCGTACCTTATCTTTGTCAGTTAATGTATCTAATTCCACCATCCCAGAGGGAATAAACCTGAAGCTAAAGCCTGCAATATATTAAAGAATCAAGACCGCTTATGCAGAACAAACAGAGGATTTAGCTTGGATAAACAGCAGAGAGCTCAGTGTCTTTTATGTCCAGAGCTCAGGACTGGAAGAAGAAAATGACTATAAATCATCCTTGTGAAACAACATAACATAAATGTTGTATGTTTATTTAAAACTTTATACAATCATTTATCTGGTCTATAGCTCAGTTTCAAAAAGTGCTTTGCTGTAATGAGGTACTGAGACTAGCAGTGATCAAGAGTAAAATGATATATAGTCTTCAGCCAGAATTTGCTTATGGGAAGAATGGAAAGCACTTAAGCAGACACCAAGTATCTATAGCTAGTAGATCAAGCAGGAGGATAATGCAATAATAACAAAAACGTTGATAAATTTTTTCCTGTTTCTCTTCAAAATATCACATTTCTTGTAACGTGACATTGTTTTGAGAGCTAAGCAGCGGACAATTTATGCCTTAATTTTCACACTTGAATAAAGGCTGATTTGTTGTCAATGTCCAAGGTATGGCATGTTGCTCCACCAGACTTAAATTTTGAAAAGAGGCTAAATCTTTGTCTGGGCTTGCATTCCAGGGAGAATCGCACCTTAAAATATGCTGCTGTTTTTTCTTGCTTATAGCAAGAACTCCTGTGGATTCATAGCTAGTAATTGCTAAATTTTTTACTCATGAGTAATTGAAGAGCAACTGATGATGTATTTACTGCCTAAGGATACAGATGAAAAACTATAATGCAGCTATTGCTGCAGAAGGAATTTTTTTTTCCCCAAACACTTTGCACCCTGAAGTGTCCAAAGAGGAGCCCAAAGTCTCTCAGAGGATGTCAATGTTTGGCCCAAGGGGTGCCCAAGCACCCCTTGCACAATGTGGTGGCTAAACCCATCAGGTTTAACCACCACATCCCTGTTGAGGATGTGACCATCCAGAATCAATGCAACTTTCATTGTGAATGGGCACGCTCTTGCACACAGCAATTCCCACCACCGTGTTTTTAACTTAGCTTTTCAATGCCATTTGTGCAGATCTTCCTTGGTGGAAACACACAGTGTGACACAGGAGACCCCACCCAGCACTCAGGAAAGTGTCTTCGACAGTGACAGCTTTTGCTGTAGCTGCAGGCTCTGTCCCTTCCCCAGCTGCTGTAATTTTCAATCTGACCTGACAAATCTCCTGTTACTTTCACAGTGCATTTTTATCCCAAGCTCCCTAATTCTTCATGACTTCCAAAGCAGATTTGGTGGCAACTTAGAGTCTGTGTTACCAAAAGCAGTATAATTTTGGTTTGTAGGACTGCAGATTTGTTAGTGGTTTAAGAATTAATAATAAATCCAACCACATCATTTGCACCTTGATTGATTTTTTTTTTTATTTTATTTTGTGGCCTATGACAACAAGGCCTTGTAGAGGTGGAGCTGACTGAAACAGTGTGTCTGCTCACAAGAACATCAGAGATGAAACCATCTCTCTCTGTTTCCCCTCCACAGTTGACAGCACCTTGTAAAACGCTGCTGTAAAGAGCACAGCCTCATAAATACTTCTATGCCTATGCAGCTCCGGACGTTTTCAAGCAAATACATTTATTATGTCAATAACAATTAAAAAAAAAAAAAAGATGACTTATTCCATAATTCATAATGGTTTCAAAGCTGCTGGAGGCTAGTATGAGTCACTTTAGTTTAGATAACTTATAAATGTAGATTATTTCCATGACAGACAGAAATTAGTTTCTGGTGAATATTTATTTGAGCTTTAATTTTCTTATTAACCCAGTATGTTCTAGAAAAGAAGATGATGATGCTACTGTATTCCTTGTGCTGCTTTACTGGATGAAATTAAAATGTCTGAGAAATGTTTTATGGAAGTGAGATCTTAAACATTTCTCCACACCATCAACATCAGAGCAAGCTATTGGAATGCATTTTTTTTTTTGGTGGCTGAAACCATTTTGTCAGTCCAGAATCTGAGTTTAAGCAAACACCTCTACAAGTAACCAGGAGGGCTGGGTTTCTGCCCTCCCCATGGGACCTGCTGCCCAAACCCTGCACTGGCCAGTGTGAAACGCTTCCCGGGCACCCAGGATGACCCTGGCACAGCTGGAGCATCCTCAGCAGCCGAGGTACCCAAAGGAAGGCTGCCACAGGAAGGGGCTCCCCTCTGGGAGCAGCTGGTAGACAAGATGATGTGCCAGGTACTGGGAGGTGCCAGGGAGCCCCATGCCTGCTTCTGGGCTGCTACCACAGTCAGACCCTTCCAACCTTCTTCCCATACGTGGTTCATTCACACGGGGCAGCAGCCTCGTCCTTCTTTGCCCTTTTCATGCACATGGTACATACTGAAACAGAAACGACATCAATATTGACACATTGAATGTTGAAAATAGTTCAAATTGTCTCTGGAGTTTCTTCCTCAGAGTAAAGAAAGGCTGAAATATCTTCTGGAGAGAAAAAGCCAGGCAGCAAGAACCTGTGGGAAGGGGCAGGAGGCAGCAGAAGGAGGAGGGAACTCCACATTCGAAAGCTCAGCCCAGGTCCCTAAGGCAGGCTGGTTTCCTTCTCTTTCTCCCTAGATAAAGTACCAGATTCAAGTTATTCTGCTAAGCATATATTTATATCCTAACAACCCCAGCAATCTGAGTGTGCACTGTTGTGATGGTGCTTGAACACTGAAGAAAATGTTTATTGTACATGCAGAAAAAAATGCAAGGAGCAAGTTTTGGATAGCTTTTCTAGCTTACTGTTGCTTAAAATTAACTTTTACAAGCCAATAGGTTTGGAGTTTATTAACAATGTGTTTATATTGATCGGGAAGCATATATTCTGTAATTCCTAAATGTGAAATTGCTTTATTAGTTTAATTTTGCACATGCAAAAAATATGCAATTGCGGGAATCTATAAATACAGGCCCAGTTAAAAATAAACCTTGCTCTAACACCAATAAAAGCTAGCAACAAATATTTAAAAACTTGAACTCTGTACAAATATGCAAGAAAACCACGTGGATCATGGTCGGAGCCAGTTTCTAGGCAGAGATGGGTGACAGCAGAGCGTGCGTGAGGCTGTGCACCCCTGGCTGGAGCCAGGGTTGTCCCTGAGCAGTGCAGCTGCACCCCTGCTGTGGGCATCCCCCCGTCCCGCATCTGCACTGCTGCCGCCAGACCTCTCCTCCCCAGCCTGCCACGATGCCCACCCCAACGTGCTGGCTTCCCATGCCAGCGCAGACAAAGAGCACCCTCTCGTTTTAATCACTTAAGAAGTTACTTATGATACACAACTAAATATTTAGTTGAGCAGGGGACAGCTTGTCACAGACAGCTTTGTTGCTAATGTGTACAAATGCTGGTATGGCTCTGGCTTCCTCCCTGCGTACACAGAGCTACACACACACACTGACCACAGCCTAAATAAGCTGATTTATTTGTTTCAGTTATTTGATAAGTGCATCATACCTCAAACCCTAGGAAACCACTTTAGGAGGATTATAAGTTTTATGATGTGAAAAGATTACCCTGAGTGTGCTGAGCGAAGTTTATGTTCAGAGACTGTGCAGGAGGTGAGGCATTCACAGAGGCTGGGGAAAGAGGGCTTGATAGAAAAGGGATTTTCTTTGCTGCTACACCTCTTGTTGATGTTGTGTTTTTTTCTCTTTTCTTCCCTTACAAGAGTGGCCCCACCAAGGCCCATAGACATTACCCTTATGACTCTCTTCTGCCCTCCACTCTTTAACGGGAATTTCAGGGTGTGCACTTTTTTAAAACAAGAAGCAGGCAGTTCACTAGTAAACGAAGGGAGAGGAGGTGCTTGGCGTTTACCTGCAAGGGGGAGCTGTGAGGCTCCTCCTAAAGGGGGAATCCGAGGAGCACAGTTGAGCCTGGCTTCCCCCTGATGCTCCACGAACACATCACCCCAAAGCACATCACCTCAGGGAGGCTGGTGCAACCCGGTACCTGCAGAGGTGCCAGCCCAGTCTTTGGGGAACTGCCCCATCACCCTACCGTAAGATGGGCATCAGCATCCACCCCAGCTGTACCATCCAGTACAGCTAAAGATCCAGAGGTGTCAGCAGAGAATTGTAAAGTTGGGATGAGAGCATTGCTCTTGGCCTTGAACTAGCTGCTGTCCTCTTAACATGTGTCTTAGCTGGGCTTGGTACTTGTGTCGTGACGTGGCAGAGAGGAGGAAAATATTTTGGCCTTTTTACCCTTATTGTTTGATGTTTGACACATATTCAGAGGGGCTAATTATAAATAAGAGGAAGGTTAATTGAGCAAAATACCTGGTGTATATTTCCACCCCTCCTTTTCAAAGGAATGGACTTACACAGCAAACATTGTACTCTAATAATGCTCTCCTATTAACAGGACGGTGTGGAGATAACAGAGAAATGAACACAGCAAGAGCAAGTGGAGGCAGCGCACACAAGGTCATGGAGCTCTGCTGACCTCAGAGGGTGTTTTCAGGTGCTGTGGCAGCACCCAGGGAGAGTGCCTGGGGTTTTTGCTTTCCCACAAGGTGCTGCAGGTCCTGCTTAATCCCATACCTTCAACCATGGCCACAGCATGGTAGGGTCCCCAGCCCCGGGGTCCCCCTCGTCCCCTCACCTGATTCTACCCAACATAAGCTAAGGCACTGCTGCCCCACAGAGCTCCATTAAATAATGCGCTTGTGTCTGGGGCCACAGGGCCCACAGTACTCTCCTTTTACTAGAAAGACATTTATATTATATTCTGTCTCCTGCGTTTTTCATAAGGGAGTTTTTATGTGTCACCAGAAAATACTGGGTAACACACTTTATTAGCCTCATGATACTGCAGCCCATCAATACTTGTCGAGTCCTGATGAGATCATGCTATGATTGTTAATCAGAGAGAGGGAAGGAGATGGAGGAGTGGGAAATACCTTTAGGAAGGAATCAATTAGAGAGAACAGTACTGCAGGTAAGCATGTAATGTGCTTTTCAGTATAAAACAACCAATCAACCCATCACTGAAGTTTAAAACTAACTTTCACATAATATCAGACATGCCCTTTTTCAAGGAGTGAATACTGCATTAGCAGAACATGCTTGTGATTAGCAAGTGGATCTTTCAGCTACTATCAGCCACCTTTAGACCCATTATTTAGAAAGGCACTTAAGTGTATAGCAGGGTTTAAATTTACGGAGCATTGTTGGGAGAGTCTCATTTATTCTTCATTAGGCAAAGGTTTCAGCTTTAAGAGATTGCCTGTCATGGTGCAGCGTTGATGTGGAAGGGTGTTCTTGTGTTGGGTTTTTCCAGTTCCGCAAGGAACTATTTTCTGGGGAAAGAAGTCCTTACTTCTTTGCATCTTCTTAAACACTCAGAGCAAAGTGTCCAGTGGTTTACATCTCTCAAAGTGATGCAGGCCAGGCTGATGACAGATGCTAGGCTGTTTGCTCAGTGCTACCAGCCTAGGTAGCACTTCGTCTCATTGAAGAAGCGCAAATATCTGCACCTTAGACAGTTCTGGCTGTTTTGGTGCCATGAAAAGAATTTTACAAAAAAGAAAATAAGGAAAGAATGGAAAAAGAAACTCAAACTGGCACGGTGCTTGCAGCACATTTCCCTAAACATGTCCAAGTATACAAACAGGACTTCACTTTGCATGGCTGAGACCAACAGCTGCCTGTCATTGATGCAGTGTTTGGTCTTTCGATTAGAAAAAACGTAGGAACCCTATTACATTGTCATAAGTATAGCAAGATCCTCCTCTATTAATCTGGGTCCTAGGGACATCATGTTGAGAAACACATGGGTTCTAAACAGACCTAGCAGAACAAGTGTGAGGAGGAAAATAAGCTATACACAATAATATCTTTTGATACAATAGTTCTTGCAGCCAAAGGGACCCAGCTGAATGACTTCAGAGAGTGTCTAGAGTTATTTTCAGAAATTATCATAGAAAACCCTTGATCTGAGCCATTTCAGAACTCCTGAGAGACTCCCTAGGGACTTTTGGCAGAAGGTACCTTGTTCACCGTTAATAAGGTGTGTATCATCACTGTACAGGGAACATGCTTTTGCAAATATTAGAGGCAGCACCAAATTTGGGGCTTTCATTAAAGGGGAGGAGCAGGTTTTGAAAAGTACATTTTCCCCATTTAAACTACATGCATGAGCTCAGTGAGTGTAAAGAGGATTAGGAAATCTCAAAAAAATTCCAAGTGGAAAAAAAAAGCACAAAGCAGCAATTACAAATCAGCAGATGCTGTTACAAGCCAAACTTAATTAGTTTCACTAAAAGACACTTGCCTGGATTCCTGAGTGAGGGAATAGAAATAAGTGCATCTCAATAAGATGCAAATATGCTTCCTGGTGACCTCTAGGAGCTGCTTATACTGCTTTGTATCTGTATTTCTGTCCTGCTCTGAAACAAACTGGGACTATACATTTAAAAATAGAAACTTACTTCCAGGGCTTTCCTGAAGCAGAAGTAGTGCCAAAACCATTCCTGTGCAAGTCCTGATGTAAGTGATGACTGCAATGGGTATGGGAACAACAAAGCTGTTTAAAAGCATAAATTTACTGCCCATTGATTAGCACAGTTCCTGCAGGCCCCCTGAAATTCTTTTAAATGGTTATCAGATACAAGAACAAAGCTGAGAAATCAAATACAAATCTGCTTTGCTCAGGGCAAAATTCTGTGTTCATACTTTATTCCTATTCCTTGTAGAACTATTTCACTTAACAGTGCATCTGATAAACTAAAAAAGAAACAAAACAAAAAAAAAGGTGGGAAGAAAAAGAAAAAAAGAGAGAAAAAAAAGCACTAAACATGCCAGTTTTGGTGGAATATTTGAGTCCGGAAGGGACCATTAGATCATGTAACCTCATTTTTGTGTATCGGAGGGCTTTAACATTTCATCCAGCTATGCCTGGATGGGGCCCAGTAGCTTCTTTGGCTACAGAACACTTGCCTTGGCTAAAGCACATCTTCCAGAAAGACTCTCAAACTTAATTTGAGGACATCAGTTTGGGCACTAAGCATTCTACCTGCCTGCATACAGATCCTCCCTACCTCTGCCAGGATGATGAGAGGAGAGCTCTTCAGCAATTCTGAGAGGGCCAGATCCCGAAGCAGCCAGCAAGAGACAGAAAAGTTTTCTAAACCCATTTGCAAACAATTTTAGCTAAACACTTCCGTAAACCTTCTGAGCTCTGTAATTCAACACTGGCTTTGAGCTCCAGCCTTTTACTGGCGATGCATCTTGGCTTGATCTCATGCTTCCAATACTGCAAGCCAAGTTTTGAAAATTAAACTCTTGGGTTGACTACGGGTTAGATACACTCTTGATCCAAGTACAGCAGTTCTTGAATCTGTTTTTCACTCATTTACAGTGAGAACAGTCTTTCAATGGCTCTTTGCAGTTTTTCCTCTTTTTCTATCAGAAAAAAGAAATAAAATCAGTTCTTCTAAACTGCTTTGATTTCTATTGAACTCTGGAGGCCTTATGGACGTACCTGGCTCTGATTATTGTAAGACTGACATTTCCAGAGCTTTTAGGTAATTCCCCACCCTACACTCATCCCCACCCCTCCCACCCCCAGCCAGTCTCATAGCAAATGAGTATTTTATATTAATTGAATAAAAGGTGACGGAAAAAATTGAGAGTGTGCAATGGTTATAAATAAATAGGATTACATGCAACAAAAGTGATACATACTTGGTTTAAGATTCTTCTAGATCGGATAATGACTGAAAGAGTAAGGAGCAAAAACTTCTTCCATGTACATAGGAAGCTATCTTTCCTAATCAGAGTAGTAAAGAGGGACGGCACAGTTTTTTATTTAGGATTTGCAATTTATTTGTCATGGGAAAAAGAACCTGGAATGATGGGCTTTTAGTTTAGTTTTGGTTTTAATACACACAATTCTTCACACAATTTTGTTTTATCATCTCTGGACCTCATGCTGCCTCCATGCTCCCTCAGCTGCCTCCGTGTGTTCATCATTGTCAGACACTGACACTCACGTCTTATTTTGTACTTTCAGCCAAGAGGCCACCACTTTGCTCTCAGTCCTCAAGGCTACTGAGCATACTGGCACCGAATTCAGCAAATGAGACTTCCTATGTCCTTAAAATAAAATACAGACAAGAAGCAAAGGATGAAAGATTTGCCACCTGTGTCATGGGGTAAGAGTAACTTAGGTAAAATAAAAGATATATGTATGTACAAAGTATGTATATGCATTTCTGGGTTTTTTTACTGGCTTGTGTTACTCCCTTCATTTTTGCCTGTCTAATAATACAACAGCGTGTTAGTTTAAAGCTAACTTAGGAAACTATGTAGCATCAGGGACTCATAACTTTTTATACTTCTGGGAACTTGCTGGGGCACTCCAAGTGTTCCCACAATAAGGTGGACAGTGTTTGCTGGTGAGACATCCCATGGTAACTTTGAGATGTCTATCACTCATCATGCTGGTTTTCTGTTTTTTCCTAACAATTCATTATATCTCTTGGGAAAGTTACCACACCTTAGAAAACTGTTGCGGTGGTAGAACGAGGCGATTTGTTCTGGTAAACGGAAACACGACGTTTTGACAACTTTCTCCAGCTCAGCTCACTACTGTCAATCATCCTCATCAATTAGACAGGCGCTGCTCTGCTTTGCACTCATTCAAACTACAATGCATTTGCACTTCTCATTAATTTGCCAGCTTCCATTTGGGAAGCATTCTTGTACAATCAACGGAAGTTAGAAGGTAAACCTAAATGTTTGCAGGGGCTATACCTAATGAGGTCATTCAGGCAGCTGTTGACAGCAGGTGCCACAGGCACAGGAATCCATCCTTGGAAAAAAAGGGTGCAAGTATGTGTGCAAATTACTCACCCTCCTCACATACCCCTTCTCTCTCTTCTGCTCCACCGAAACTCTGTGCCTATGTGAGCATAAATGGACACAAAGCAAGTACAATGTAAGAATGATGCTGGAGCTGAAGTTTAACTTACACCTATGAATAAAGCTAATGGTGTTATTTAAATACAATAAAAACATGCAGAGTTGCATTGCCAAGTTGTGCAAGGTCACATTGCAATGTGTCAGTTGTAAAGATTTCTAAGAAGCCTGTTTTCTTGAGTAATAGCAGTTGGAGAAATGCACTTATCTGAAGAATGAGACTGTTATAGGTTTCTGTAAATCAAGCCTTAGCCAAAGAGCAGTTCCTTAATATCCATTTTCCACTTCACCACTTTGACTACAGCATACACACTGGGCTAAATCCTGCTCACTCACATAAGCAGCCCGCTCAAGTCAGTGCCAGCATGATTGATGCTGCATAAAAGCAGAAGATAGGCTGAGTAGGAGCTTCCCGCACACAAATATTGGAAGTGGTGTGCCTGCCTGAGCACACAAGTCCCGTGCAAGGGGACAACAAATATTTGGGATGGATCCTACCAATCACAAATTTATCTGCTGGATGGGCTCAAGCTGTTCAGGGTAGTTGTCAAACTGAGCTGATGAGAAGCGATGTAAAGCTGACCGATTGAAGCCTAGAAAACGGTGGGTCCACAGCTACCACCTGTTGGGGTTTTATTACCTCTCCTATACCCTCAGGCAATGCCCACCATTAATGGGTGCCCTTGTAGTTCACAGTTGTCCCAGAGGTAACCACTGAAAGCCCTTCAAGATGCTTCTGAGACAAGTGGAAGCTTTTTTCCCTTAAATTTCCGACTCGTGGTTGTCATGACCAGGGACACAAGGCTCCCATGCACCACAGCTTCTTGCCACAGGTGCGCATGAAACCATCTCTGCTTCCTTCCAGTTTGGGTAATACTGGGTCATGTTAACCCCAGCCTCTTTGGGAAAACCCTGCTGTCCGAGCTACCACAAGAAGAGGCGAGCAGCAGCTGGGAGGTGGTGCAGCAGGGTCTGACCTGAGCCCCCGCAGCCAGGAGGTTGCAGGGGGAGCAGGAGAGGGGTCCCAGCACCAAGCTGCTCCCTGGCACAGCACCATGCCATCACACGTGGGGTTGCCTTCAGCAGCTGCCCATAGGCTAGCGTACAATGTGGGCATTTGTAAAGTGCTTTTTACAGATTCTGTTAAATACTATTATTCACAGGAAGCCTTAGAAAAATCTAACACTACATTCACTTCTAAGATATATAGATGTAAAGTCTTTTTTTTAAATCATTTTAATGCGATCATTTGTTGGGCCTTAGGGTAAAATTACATTTCACAGCTCCCTTGTTCCCATGCTATGGTAAAAAAGAGATTGATGTCTGAAATTTCAACTGTATTTGTCTTACAAATTTGTCCGACTCCCTGGAGAATAATTGTCTCATATCATTTGAAGGCTGGTAATTCCTTTGGAATGACCTCTGTGTTATAATTACAGCAAGAGTACTAGCATGTAGCTAGCAAAGTGAAAGTTAATGTTCTTGGTTTCTAGCTTTGTTATTTTTATTAAACTGTTCCCCTTTAAAAGAAATACCTGGAGATATGGACTCTTACTCAAGAGAGCTTTTTGCAGATAACACAAAATGTCTTTTTTCCTGCAAAACACTTACGTGCATTAACAATTATCTGAAAGTTGCAATGTATTCTTAGAGTCATTGTGCATTTCTGGAATATATTAGCAGAACTGGAGACTTTAACACGCCATTTGCCTCAGGATTATTTATTTTATCCCGCTTCAAATGTTTAGAAATTTTCTGAATATATATTCAGCCATGGCTTATGTCGTTTTTCTATCATGATATGGGATTGAACTGAGAATAACCTAAATAAGTCTTCTCCTTAGGAAGAAAAATCCTGCAGAACTGGGAAAAAATCTAGAGAAAATAGTGAGCAGATCAAAAGGCATAGAAAATTAGATGTGCACTTGCAGAAGTAACAGAAAACGGCAATGCAATTTAGTGTACTGCTTTGTCCTATTTGTTCCTGTGGTCTCTGTGGACCACGGGAAAGCACTTGCCAGCCCTCAGTCAGAGCAGTGCTGGGGCTACACGAGGCGGTGCAGAGGGAAAACCCTCCCTGCAGCTGCGGGGGCACTCTGACTGCCACGCAGGCATGGGATGTAGAATTACTGTTGCTATTATAACGATTTACATGCTCAAATCCTGTCTGCCTTGACAAAGTGATAAATACCTCAAAATATTATACATTATAGAGTCTATTCTATTCTTGATTTACAAGGTCAATTACCTATACTAACCTCTGTTAATGTTGGTGGGAATTTATTTTCCAAATCTTGAGCACACTCAGAAAGGACATGGGAGTTAATCTGGCACGATTCTTCTCCCTAGGGACATGACCAGCATCCTACTTCCTTCAACTCTAGTTCTTACTCACATTTTTGGGTGATATTTGAAGGTAAAAATGCAGTTTTTTGAGTTGGATAGGGCTGCATGCTTCATTTAAAAAGTAAGCACAGACTCTGCTTAATACATTTACTGCATTATAGTTCTGAAACAGGAACATTTATCAATTGTTGTAATAATACGTGAGATATTGTTGGCATTTTTTTAGCCTCTGCCCACTGTGAAACTGGGATATCTTACAGTGGACGTTTGTAACTTGTTAGTGGGTTATGCATCAAGGCCTTAGACCAGCCCAGTTACAACTGCCAGTGCTCTGAACACTGGAACTCTCAAACATTAGACTTCCCCATCTTCAGTATTAAATCTGTAATGGTTTAATAACGACTGGAAAAAAAAAAGTATTACTCCTTCTATTTTTCCCTTGTACTTTCTTGAACAATGTCGTTATCCAATATCCTTGAACAATGTCTTCTTTTGTCCAATGAGCAAAAGTTCAGAATTGAGACTTACAAAACTGGCTGACGAATCTTTAGGAATAGCCCACAAGACCCTATGCTTGTAGGCAGCAAGAAAGTCTTGATCCAGATTTCAGCAGCTGAATTAATCTCTACTTTTTTTGTGCATTTTCTGATGATCCTAGAGGGTTATGCCTGGTTTCTGAACTCATAACAGCAATATATAATTTTCCATTTTTTGGCTGATTTAAAGCATACATGGTTCTTGTTAACTTAAGACAGGAGGGGCTCAAATTTGTGTCATAAATGGCCTAGAACGTTCACAAACACATAGGCACAAAGTCACTAAAAATAAAGCTTCCCAAAGTCCTTTAAGCTAAATGACTTGATATATTTGTAAAGCAGTCTTGCATGGAGGCAGACTGGTGACAGAATTAGAGGAAAATGAGAAACTTTGTTGAAGCATAATGAGAATTAATGTTTTGGCCATTGCACTTGATGGATATGTTGGAAAAATAGTTAAAGTGCTTGCTGTGTTAATGTCAGCTGACATAACAATTGTTTCCAGAGAACCAGACTTCTGAATCCTCGTATAAAGCACTGGGGAACTTGAACAACACAAAAGAATGTAGGATTTGAAGGCAATGGGGGCAGGGGAAGGAAAGAAAAACATTATATAAGTTTAGCTACTTGCAGCTCATTTTTCCCCATTGAAATAATCAACACAAGGGTGTCTCAGCAGCAACCCAAGCCAAGTTTGGAAAGAGCTTCAAGACCGCTGTCTTGAGTGTAAGAACCATGCCATGCACTTATCAAGCATACCAAAAGAGTCTTTAATCCATGCCCATTTTTCTACATCAAAATGAAAACAGGTTTATAGGGTGAAAGGTAATAAAGACCTTGGGAAAAAAATTAATCCCTTGACTAGATGAAGTCTGCTCCCTTCACTGAACCCAGAGGAACCTAAAGCAGTGTGAAGAGGCTGGTGCTGTGCATGCACAGCAGGATGCAGAGAAGAAGCCATGGCCTTTTTTCTGTAGCATGAGTCCACCACTGTCCTGCTAGGTGGAAGGGACAAGGCAAGCAGTATCCCCCAGTGGTTACAGCCTTAGGGCAAGACACCCCATTACCCTGAAATTTTCAGTCCTCATCCATGCTGGAGTCACTTCAGTGCCCCAGCACCACCCATGCCCCAGGACCCCCCTAGAAATCTCACACCCTAAACCCCTTCCTGTAAAGAAGTGTGTCCATTTTTTTTTCTAAGTGCATCGTATAGTTCAAGATGTTACAGAACAATTTTATTTGGCCTGGATCAATTGGTGTTTGAGCTGGCAACAGCCCACAGAGGTCCTCTGCCATGGTTATCATGTTGCATGTGCTCATTAACCTCCCTGTACAAAATAATGGGCAGAATATGCAGAGCATTACCAGTTCCTCATAAGTGCAAAGCCCTGACAAACTCAGAAACCACCAGAAAAAATTTTACAGCACTGGGGTAGATTGGAAGACACATCTAACTATTACTGTGCCAACACCAAAAAGCAATAACTTCTCATTGTGAGGAAAGATGCCTTCATTCTCACACCACGTGTGCACAAAAACATCCTAATGGCTTCCCATAGACGGGAGACTTCTTAGTGGAAAAAACAGAAAATATATCATCTCTATCTTCTCTTCCCCCCTACACATTTTGCTGAAGCCACGTAGGAGCCTCTGTGTCATTTCTTTGGAACCGTTTGTATATCACAGCAGTGGAGGAATCTAAAACGCACATTTTGTGCAGAGAGGAGCTTTGTACCTCCTGCATTGCCTCCAGCATTCAGCTTTTGTGATCCAGCACAGCTGAGAAGAGGGTTTTGATGAGATGACCCTTGGTTCCCACCCACTACTTGGGCTGTGATGTGCAAGATTGTTCTTCCAGTTTATTGCAGTGGCCCCCAGAGGCAGCTGTGAATCACTGTGAAGCAGAAAATATCCTTACTGCATGTTTTTTAAAAGGCCTGACCCAGTGAGGGCAAGTCTTTCATTACAGACTTAAAGTTTAGCTTTAAAACCTTCCCTGGTCCTCAGACATGGGAACCCTGTAGGCTGCTACTCTCCCAATGTACATCCTGCTGGCATAGGATGTCCTTCCATCAGTTTTGAAGTAGACAGTTTTGTTCTTGAATTTGATTGAATAACGGCAGCCTGTTTTTCACAAGATAATGGCTCCCATTAGCCCCAGCTGTGTATATAGGTGCTGGAACGAGTGCAGAAGAGGGCAATGAAGCTGGTGAAGGACCTGGAGAATAAATCTTATGAAGAGCGATTGAAGGAGCTGGGACTGTTTTGTTTGAGGAAGAGGAGGCTGAGGAGAGACCTCAGCACTGTCTACAACTACTTGAAAGAACATTGTAGAGAGGTTGGTGCTGGTCTCTTTTCTCAGGTAATTAGCAATAGAACAAGAGGGAATGGCTTCAAGCTGCAACAGGGTAGGTTTATACTGGACATTAGGAAAAAATTCTTCGCAGGAAAAGGGGTCAGGCACTGGGACAGGCTGCCCAGGGAGGTGGTTGAGTCACCACCCCTGAATGAGTTTAAGAGTCATTTAGAAGTGGTGTTGGGGGGTATAGCATAGGGGAAAATTTTGCAGAGTGGGGTTGGTGGTTGGACTCGATGATCCCAAGGGTCTTTTCCAATCTGAATGATTCTATGATTCTACATGTTGTTTTGATAATTAAAAGTGTTAGCCATTTCTAAGCCCCGTTGCAAATCTTGTCTTAGATGCCCGTTTTTCCTCATGTAACAAACGTGGGGAAAATACGTCTATTTCTTTGTATGGACCACAGACTACTGTAAGACTAAACTCAACAGCAGCCTTATAGAAATTCAGCTTACCAAAAGCAGAAGATCCTGAGGGCCAGCCTGAGCCGTAAAGACCAATACCTTCTTTGAAGACTTCCCCTTGGTTGAGGATAACCAAGTTAAGGAACAGTTAAGTACAATGGATATCTGCAAGTCCAGAGATCCTGATGGAATGTAACTGGAAGTTCTGAGGGAGCTAGTAGAAGTCATTGCTGGGCCACTCTCCATCATCTTTGAAAGGTTCTGGATAATAGAAGAGGTGCCCAAGGACTAGAAAGCCACCGTCATCCCAGTCTTCAAAAAGGGCAAGAAGGAGGACCCAAGAAATTACAGACTGGTCAACCTCACCTCCATCCCTGGAAAGATGATGGAACAGTTCATTCTGGGCATCATCTCAAAACATCTGGAGGAAAAGAAAGCTATCAGAAACAGTGAACATAGATTCATTAAGGGGAAATTATGTCTGACCAACCTGATAGCCTTTTACAAAGGCATGACTAGATGGATAGATGAGAGGAGAGCCTCCTCTAGTCTATCTAGTCTACCTTGACTTCAGCAAGGCTTTTGATACAG
>VXBW01004994.1:81431-97152 GCA_013400375.1 Thinocorus orbignyianus | reverse complement strand
ATCCTGCCCCTCTAATCTGCCCTGGTGAGGCTCCACCTGGAGTCCTGCGTCCAGTTCTGGGCTCCCCAGTCCAGGAAGGACAGGAATCTGCTGGAAAGGGTACAGCAAATGCCCACAAAGATGGTTAGGAACCTGGAGCATCTCTCTTAAGAGGAAAGGCTGAAGAACTTGGGTACTTTTAGTTTGGAGAAGGGAAGACTGAGGGGCATCTGATCAACACCTAAATACTTAAAGGGTGTGTGTCAAGAAGAAGGCATCAGGTTTTTTTTTCAGTGTTGCTCAGTGAGAGGACAAGAAGAGATGGAAACAAACTTGTACACAAGAAGTTCCTTCGAAACATGAAGAGGAACTTCTTCACTTTTAAGGGTGCAAAACGCTGGAGCAGGCTGCCCAGAGAGGTAGCGTAGTCTCCATCTCTGAAGACATTCAAAACCTACCTGGACCTGTTCCTGTTCAACCTCTTTGGCAGGGGCATTAGACAATCTCCAGAGGTCCCTTCCAACCCCATATAATTCTGTTACTCTGAATCACAGCCATGCTTGTACCCCGGATCCTTCCTTCAAAGGGGTGGCGGTGACTATGACATTTCTAGACTCTGAGGCTGTAAGTTCCCCTGGCTGCCGTCAGAAACTCTCTGGAGGGAGAAGTTCAGGAACAATTTAGAAATTATAGACCAGATCATAGAGCTATCATAAAACTTTCATCAGTCAATAAACCAGGCTTTCTTTCCATAAAAAATGACTCAAATTTTTTGTCTTATAAAAAGAATATTGACGCTGGAACCCTGAAAACTTTGTCTGAACTTTTATTCTCTCTGCTTCTCTTTTCATTTCCTGTTTTTCTTTTCTTTGTATGTGGTGAATGCTTTCATGAGCATTTTAATGCTTTTTGATCCACTTATGTGTGAGGTGCCTCAAATAACACCTCCATGTTGCCTATCTCCAATTTCTACCAGCAGTTCACCAGGTAGCTGGAATCTCTTAGAAGCTGTGAGAGCAACGTCTTACCAGGTCTCCATTTCCTCCACAACAGAGGAAGAATGTGAAATTGGGTGGGGAGAAAAATTGTACTTTAAACTCCTGTAGCCTTTTCAAGGCTTTTGGAAAAAACATCATGAGCTGTGCATGCGCTCAAGGGTCTATTTGCTGGCATTGAAAGAAGAAAAGCATCCTTTCTGCTGATTCTATCACCAAGTGATTCTATCAGGCACCAGTCAACAACAAGAGCAGGTGCCATAAGTTCCCATTTCATTTAATTTTTCCTCCCCAAGTGGAAAGGAGAAGGAGAAACCAATGCCAGAGAAGCTGCAGCTTGTCTGGCACTGTAAACTGCAAATGCACTGTTGATTTTACTGCTGAGACCAACCACAGGGTGCATACATTGTGACTGTCTAACTACATGTTACTCAGGAAATATTTTTTTCAATGTTTTCATGTTAGTTAAGCTCTTTTCAATTTAAATCTTTGTTGTAAGTAGAAAGCCAGTTTTTATATGTGCTGGCACTATACCTGGTGGTCAGGTGTCTGCTACTAATTGTACACAATTAATGATTAATATGGGAAATATTTACAGAAAATAATTAGAGATGTTTTCCTCAAAGTGGTGCTGCACAGGTAAGGCAGAGGGCATCTCATTACTGTTATATAGTCATTTACATCAGTTGACATTATGGGTATTTCATGCACTAATGCTGCTCTGGGTTTTGGTCACATAAATATTTTGTGCCTATCTGTCGAGAAGATATCTGGAGAAATCAATACTGGTCCACGGACAGGAAGAAAAAAAAAAAAAGGAAAAAAAAAAAGAGACAAATTCATCACATAACTTATTCAGAATGAATAATTTGGCCCACTCCATCTTTATCTCTGCACAGACAACACTGCACAGCAGCTGACATCTCTGGGAATGACGACAGTCAGGAAATCAGCTCTCTGCAATGTTGTCCTCTTAGAATGACTCAAACTTTTACAATTTAATAGTAAGAGATTTTAAATTATTGCTGGGCAGTTGATTGAAAGTTGCTGTACTTGTTTTCAAAATGTTGTAAGTAAAAATTGATGTGATTTTGAAAATGGAAAACTATTGTATGAAAGTCTTTAGCACCAAGAGAGCTTTCTGGACTATGGCCATAAGCTGCATTTGTTCAAGTCAGTTTTGCATTAATCAGTGTGCCTTGATTACGTCCTATGTTTTTTTATTTAGTGGGTCATATATTTTAAAAAGTGCCTTTAAGTGTTTTGATGAAACACATTAAAAATCCACTGTAATGCCTAGGTGGCTGACAGTGTTAATATATAGCAGGTACATTTGCCTTTGCAGTTTAAATAATCTAGATGAGATGCCTTATTATTTATTTTCAAATTTTATCACCAAAGATCCATAATATCTGAAAATCAAATTTATGGTACCTGTCTCCGATACCTTCAAAAATATTAACGAATATTTTCCAGACACTCAACCACATTATCAGACTTTAAAATGTAGTTTTCCAACTAGAAATTATACAAATGATCTGCTGTCCTTTTGCTTCACCAGGAGAGCACGAAAAGTATCTGAGGCAGTCTTTTTATTACCTATAGAGCACACAGACAAAAATACTTGAACATTTAGCAAAAATGCAAAAGTTAGGCCATAGTGGATTCCAATTTTCTAAATACTCACAGATCTGATGCTTTTTCTGTGGCCTGTCTAAATATTTTTTGAAAGAAAATACAGCTGGGCTTCTCACAGCAACAAGATTTAATTGAACTTTCTAGGTTTTGTGAAGAAATCTTGCTGTCGTGGACCATCCTCCTGCCAGCAGAAGTACATTGTAGTCTTACCTTCGTGCCTGGGTGCCAATGTGAGTACGCATGTGAATAAAGGTTTCAGAGTTCAACCCTCCTTTTCAAAGCTAAGTTGTAAGATAAGCATGTGTGGGCTGAGACATATTCTTGAATACACGAAAGACCATCCCAAAGGGCAGAGCAGTGTGCGCATGCTGCTTTAGCCAGAAAAAAAGATCCTGGCACCTCACATGGGCACAAGCCAATGTGATGCTTCACCACACCCCTGCTGTGCCCTGGCTGCAGAAGGAAGAGCTCCTTCCCTCACCCCAGTCCAGAAGAAAGTGAATTTTCTGCTCTAGGTAGCAAGCTGCAGGCACATGGACAGACCTCTGTCATGGGCTATGTTACCAACCACCCCCCGAAGTCCAGATGCAACTTATTGCAACTGATATTATGATGACCCAGGCCTGAGCAGTAGCTGGGGTGGAAGGAGGGGATAAAACAGGGAGAGCACACCGCCACAACCTCTGGAGAGGGTCTTGAGGCACAGCAGAGCTCTGTGAGCATGGAGCAAAGAAAAAGCAGTAATGGGAAGGGATGTGTACTTCAATCACCGTTTACCAGAAATCCAGACGGTTGATTTTTTGGAGGCTCCTTAAAACATTTTTTTTTAAAAAGCCCAACATTTTCTCAGGCAGAAGACCAGCTCCAGGTCTTGCAGTGAGAGCTGCCTTATTCATGTCCCAGAATTGCCTGTCTGCTGAGCTGACCTCCTGTGGGGAGGAAGTCTTCTCCTGCAACGACGCCACTGTGGCAGGAAGAAAGGACATCTATAGGAATTCACACATGTTTGAGGCCAGGAAGGAGGGACCCAAGCTGTGAATATGAATATTCAGAAAAGGTATACCCACAGCTGAACTCGAAGAACAGGTTTCAGCTTTATCTAGGTTTTAAGCACAGAATTTGGTTCATTGATAGTCTATCCAAACTAATTTGTACACCCTTAGTAATTTTGCCCAGTCTCATCTCACAGCTTTTAGTCTTTATTCAGGCTATATGCCCATTGACCTCAGTAAGAGCTGTGCCAGGATAAAGATTCAATGAGGACTGTGGGATTCAGGCTGAATATCTTGAATACCATTTAGATATGATTTTATATATGAAGATCTCCATCTTTCTTTAAATAAAACCATAGAAAAGTAGGATGGTGACAATGGCTTTACTCATAATGATCACTTCACTAATATGTATGTGAGGTGGAAGATAAGAAAGGAACCTTTTGAAATACCGTCTATGTAATGCGCTGGGAGTGGTCAATGGGTAAACAAGTTCTGGCAGCAGTGAAATTGTGTGAATACACAGGAATAATTTAGTACTTTCCCCTGAGTATGAGCAGGACCACACAAATACGGGCCTGTCATAAATATATATGTAGGGAATGATGACTCCAATTCATTAAATTTAGTGGGATTCTGTGTATTTTGCTGGGCTGCTGACCTATTGCAACAGTATTAAAATGCACTGGGGTGCATTTTTTAAATTACAGAGGAAATATGAGAGGAGCCTTTAAAAGGCTTTGCACATACAGACAAGTACACCCTTGATGTAACTCTCCGAGTACATACTTCCACCAACTTTGAGTCAGGATCCAGAGCAGACATGTTCACTGACTGCTGTCCTATGGAAGTCATACAGCAGGTTTTAAAAGCTGTTCTCTGGCCATATTTGAGTTATTCTTATTTTGAATTATCATGCAGGTTCACATAACTTCCCATATCCAGCAGCTGTTGGGAGTTTAGCTAAGCTTGATTATCATTTGTGAAATGCAGAGGGATTCTCTAGTGGCTCAGGCAGGATGGGATGGGAGAAAAGATGAGACCTGCAGACAAGGACTTCGAAGAAACTCACTTTGAGAGCTGCGCTCTAACAAGCTTGAGCTCCCTTATCTTGGCCAGCTCTGAAGTTGAAACTTGTGGAGTTTTCTTGGCCTTACATCTAGGTCTGACCTATCCTCTGAGAGTATGTGGTTATTTTGGGGCTTTTTAGAATATATTGCACAGATCACAGATCAGAAAAATTACAGCTGGCAAAAACCTTACCTCATTTAGCCTGTCTGCCTGTCTGTGAAAGATTGTTCCCTGGAGTCAGTTTTTGTAATACTCATAACACAATCTAGAACTAGTGAAAAGGGGAAAGTTTGTCCAGAGAAGTCTACCATTTAAGGAAAGGGGTTGATTTGAGGGCTCTTTTGTTGTTATTGATGTTTTGTGTTATTTAGATGAAACACACTAGAATTTAGACAGCTCTCCAGCACCTCTTTGTACACCTAGGCACAAGCAAAGATTTCTGTGGCTATTTATTTTTATGACAGCCTGTGTTTCAGACAGATCTGAATCAGCTGCTAACCACCATCTGAGCTGGTTTTCATCTGAGGTGAGAATTAAAGACTTCTGTGTGACATGTGAATAATGTAACACAATAGAGGCTGTAATTTAGTATTTGCACTGCAGCAGCACTTCCCCGTTCATCAAAATATGCAGACAGTCACGAACACTCTCTGAAACAAACCTATAGCAATGAAATGGCATCAGCAGTTCAGATAGCATAATGTTAAAAAAAATAAAACCAAAGCATTTAACATCCAAAGTGCATGCAGATGCTTCTAGCTTGTTTGCTTTTAGGTTTCTTGGGCACCACAGGAATGCAGCAACTATTCAGGTGGGTTCCCACAGTGCCTGCTCAGAAAGGGGGCTTGTAAGCAGTAGAAATACCTTAGGGAGCCTGGTTGCAGTGGGTGCTTTCTCCCTGATCTCTACCATGTGGAGTCAGCAGGCTCAGCCTTCTGGATCCTGCCTGGCAAATGGGTGGGTTACAGAACAGCAGATCCTCCGTCTGACTGGGGCTGAAGAGAGGTGTGATTTATGCAACCACTCTCATGTCCTCAGAGAATTGTATTAATTTTGCTAGGTCAAAAACTTAGAAAAACTGAGAAAAATAGCAACTATATTTCTCTTGTTCAGAACCATCATTCCAAAGGATAACAATGTTACACAAATTGCATGAGCCCTGTGTTGTAGTTTTTTAACAGGTCTGACCCTGCTTCATTGACTGGCTTCTTATGGCACAATGCTTTCACCCATCAAATTTACCTGTTCTTAGCTGCCTTGCAAGAAACTCTAAACTGAGTAGTAGTTAATACTTTTCTCTGTACCACATCTGGTATTGCTTAAGATTATGCATAGTCTCTTAGCAGAGTCATTTTCCTTTCTGCAATACAAAATGAGACATATTGATTACAATTTGTTTCCACTCCCTTTTATCTTTTTTTTTATTATTATTAAAAACTTGGAAGAAAATATTCAAAAACTATATTTCTCCAGTTTTTTCTTGGTTTCTGTAACAAACATATTTATATGAAAAGTAACATTGAATGAAGGTAAAAGGATAAGTTTCATTGTGGTTTTGCCAAAAGCGTGTTTTCCCTTATGAAAATCCTCTAATAATCTCAAAATATTGGATAGAGATCTTACAGTTAGCGCACAGAATATAAATCCAAGCATCCCTCAGAGTCCTGCAGTGTTATGGACCAACCTAATGTTTCTGTTGGGGTTATCAGATGATTTTGTGAAGCATGTGCGTAACTTTGAAGAAGGTGGACTAAAGGCCCTGAGTCAGGAAATGCAGTTGTACTACCAACAAACTAGTTCAGCCGCAAAATCTGAGAATTGCTTAAAAACTCAATGAAGTCAGTGGGAATAATGTCCCTAAAAAAAAGTCCTGAAACAGAAAACTAATGGGTGACAAAAGTTCTTTTTGTTCTATGACCCTCAGTAACTGTTGAACTCTGGACTTTTCAGTTTTTCCCTGTTTTCTCTGCTGTTATTTAAACTGCAATAGATTTAAGGATCTAATTAGTTTCTGTAACAGACCTGGCATCCAGATGATTAAGAAGTAAAGAAAAAAGTTTGCTTGCTAGAGTACTGGCTTTATGTTACTTTGCATTTGGAATTAATTGTTCTTAATATATTTCATCCTCTGGCATTACAGGGGGAAAAATGAGAAGACCTCTTCCAATGATAAACCTCAGCCTGTTAACAGTGAGCAGCTCCCACATCAGGCATCTGCAGCAGCAATCCATCTGACCCTGGAATACAATGTCGTCCAGGCACCTCTGGCCCTTTTCCCTACTTTGTCCCTCTCCTTTAGCTTTTCCACCTCTGCACAATGCAGTCATATACCTGGCCCAGATGAAGAATGGGGCTAAAACTGCAGCATGTGCCATGAACAGCACCTATCACTGACACAGTCTGAAGGACTCTTTTAGACCCTGGTAAGTTAATGAAAGCTTTTAACTGGGTTTTAAATTTTTTCTTTCCTCTGCCACATTAGCTTTAGAAGAATTTTTCTAGTGGTACACCTTTCTCACTCTTCCTGTGTACGGAAAAGCTTTCTTCCAGCCTGATGCTTATATATTTCATTGGTATTCTCCAAACTTTTTTATTTCTTAATCTGACTCCTATTTCCTATTTCTCCCTCTCTGAAACAAACAATCCTCCTGCATCAAACTCACACCATCACCAGCTCTCCCTCTCCTGCTTGCTGCCATGTTTTGCTCTCTGAGCAGATCCCCAGCTGCCCTCTAACCTCGAGGTCAGGAAAGGGAGAGAATGACTGACAGAGCCTTCCATGCTACCGTTAGTGTTTGAACGTGCTTTGTGCAGTTTGGGGAGAAAATGAGGCTAAGTAAAAGAAATAGTAAACTGCAACAAAAATGAGAACTATATCTTCTCAATTAGTTTCTTTGCTTCTCTCTTGCTTAGTGAATATGAGCCTTAATAACATTATTAGGGAGTGAGGTTGTTTGAGAACAGCGTTCCTGGCAAGGACAAATAACACTGTTGGGAGTTAGCTATACTATTCCTTGGCCTCATGGCTGGTGATTTTCCATTTCTAATGACACATCCAAGACTTGTCTATTTTAGTTGTCAGATTGCTCTAATAGACAGAACGGCAAACACTTCTAATGTTTAATTTTCATGGAGAGTAGCTTCTTATTTTAAATGTATCAAATATAAACAGTAAATAAGACCAATTGGTCTTTCCAGACTACCGTCACCAAATGACAAGTAGGAGCATCTAGTACAGAGGGTGTGTACCTTGCTTTCCACAGTGAAACTGTATTTCCTGAACGTAATCTTCATGGAGATAAGACATTTAAGCACCACTAGCATTACCATGTGGTTCATTGTATTCGTGGTACCACAGGAGGATGCATGCAGTAATATCTGCAAGGAACCAAGAATTACCAAGAGGACTTCACGGAGGAAAACAAATTATTTAAAGAAGCATCTGAAATGTATTTCTGTTCTGAATGTCCCCTAGAGCCTAGCTAGTAGGGACATTCAGCCCATAAATATGGACCAAACTCTATTTTCATAATTGATTTGCAGTTCATCTTTAAGTGCTAAGGAGGCCTGGTGGTTCAGCAGAGACTGCAGCTTGATTCCTGTACAATAAACAGTCTGTACATGCTGCACTTGGGCTAGTTATACCATGGACAGTTGAGGCAGATAGGAATCTGTGTAATAATTCTCACTCATCATTTTCAAACACTAGTGACTTACAGGCCCTGATCTTAGTTCTGAATTTGCTTTCGCTTTCATTGATTTTGTGGTATATCTCATGCTCATTGCAGTAAATTACCGAGATCACAAATGATGACTCATGAAGCTGAGAGTGAAGTCAATGCCATTGGTGTGAAAGAAATTAATGGATGCTGTTGGACAATCTTCTTTATCTGTTGTTTGAACCTTCTCATTGCTTGTTGGCCTCAGGAAGTCTGGGGGTGTAGTTGCAAAAAAAAATATCTCTATGATTCAGAGTTGTCTTGCACCTCCATAAATGCACAGGTGAGTGAGGAGAGGTACCAGGGATTTTAGTCCTTTTTTGAAAGTCCCTATTTCCTAGGTAACAACATGATGCTGGCTTACTAGTTGTGAGCTTGCACTCCTTACAGGAGTAGGCCAGCAGAAATTGAAATAGCATTGTCTAAAGCAGTTACAGATTTCTAATAGTAACAATAATCAGGGTGACCTATATTTAGGACTTGTTTCACTTTGTCTTCTGTGGGGGGAATCATTACTGTGCTTGTATTTATTGACAGTACTGCTGAAGCTCTCCTCACGCTGACTGAATGCCTGGCATTATCTTTCCTTAGGGGGCTAAGTCACTCGCAGCAAACAATAGTAGATCTTTTGAGAAATACTTTCCATATTGCATAACATACAACTTGGGGAAAACGCTTCACTAATTTCAACCACAGTATGTTTTTTAAGGAGGAAAACATAATCCAACTGAGTGTAAAGGAGCTTGGATGGATTTTCTATAATAAAGGACTCTTTGATAGAATTAAACCAGTGTTTGTTGGTCATCCAAAGGCTGCCTGTTACCACAGTCACTGCAGAACAACATCATTAGTTATATGATGTGCAGCAATGCAGATTGCATTGATTTGCAGTTTGGTGGCTGTGAAGTAACTAGAAGCATTCGGGTGGCTGAGCGCCGCATGGACACAGATGCAAGACGCCTGCTGGAGACAGGGTTTGCCAGTGTGAATGTGACATGAATCTTTCATAATCCTCATCACATCAGGAGAACTTACCAGAAATTAGACCCAGCTGCCTCCTGCCAGTGACAGTGTCTCTGTTCTAATGGGACACTTGGTTTTTAAGTATTGCAAGATCAGTCCTAAGGCTCTTAGACATTTGTGTACCCACCATACACAACACATGAAAGTAACTCAAAGGACAAAAAGGTCTGATGTTTAAGCTGAGAGTCCATTTCTATTAAGGAGGAACAATATGTGAAATAAGCAGAGTGAGAACCGAAATTATACCATCCCATATTGCTTTTGGTATTTTGATATTGTCACTGTTGCAGCAGTCAACAGTGAAACAGCATCTGAATGGGAAAATGCTTAGTCACACAGTGACCCTCTGATCAAATACAATGCAAAGTGCAGCTCCAGGGACTTCCAATCTCTATAAGCCATATAGAAGCAGCACTGTTCTTGCCAATTCTGTAGGGCCTTTTAAATTCTTAAATAAGAAGCCTAAGAAATTTATGACTCTGTTGCTAGATGTGGAGGCCAAGTAAACTCACAATGTTGATCTTAGTTGTGTTTAAATTTCTCCTGCCTTCTGGCACTTTGAGCTGTAGTGGAAAGAAATCATTTACTCCTAGCAGCATTAAGCATTTGGAAACACAGGGGTACCATGGAAGAGCATTATGAACATAAATTACGTCACACAAGTGGTCCCAGAACCGGTGGTGTGTACGTTTTGTTTCAGAGACTGCAGATCTGGAGTGATATGGGTGGGCACAATAAACAAACAGCCCCTGAACAAAATATGAAGCCAAGCCCTGGCTCACCAGCTTTCTACATGAGACTGCAGTCATTTAAAACACTGTTGCAAACAAACAAATAAACAGAGAGCCTGAGCTCCCAAACCTTGTAGTTCCTTGTTGAAGACACAATCGCTTTTGTTAGACAATTGGTATTTAAAGGCATTCTTTGTTTATCTGTATATACAAGTTCATTTTACATGTGGTTAAGTTTGGGATGGAATGCGGTATGTGGGATTTCTCTTCCTCAGCTTTTAGTTTCTCTGCAAGTTTCATGTTTAGGAAAGAATCTAGTGAGCGAGCTTGGCAATCCATTAGGAATCAGAGTTTGGTGAGTGCTCTCAGATCCCCCAGAGCAGAGCAGCAGAGCAGCAAGGGTGCAGTCACCCTCTCCAAGGCAACGTGTGCTGGATGCAACCTCTCGGAGCAGAATAAAAGTCATCCATCTCCCTTGGAAAGGATTTGGTTAGAAGAAGCTTATTTTTCATTCCTTTACGGAGCATTTAATTTTAAACGTAGGGTGAAGACTGTCAAAAAGCTCCAAGTACTACTGTGTGTAAGAACAGCAGCCAGATGATCTATCATCTAGAATCTAGAAGATTACCTTGATTTAATGCAAAGCAAAACGTGCTATGTTGAACCTAGAGACAAATGAAGCATTTACCTGAAAAGTAATTTTAATGAAAAAATTATGTGTGATAAATACATGTTCTCCTGGTGAAACTTATTAAACAGTAAGATTTCCTGGTAAAAAGTTTCCATCTTGTTTTTGTGAAACTCAACTTTATCACCTTCTTCACTTCTAATTCCATTTTCTTTTCACTTATGAAACGTTTGAATCTTTTGAAGAAGCAAAACTTGATAAAGATTAAGGAGAAGGAGAAGGAGAAGGAGAATGAATGTCTGCATGTGTACCTGTACATACATAGGCAAAAGAGCTTGTCCTTGTTATCCATGGGTTGCGTAGATCAGCAAGACTGTGTGCTACAGGAGACACTTATTAAGAAAAATGTGTTATACAAAAATAGTATAAAAATCATTGTAGGTTTTGATTGCTTAAATCTGACACAGATCTTTAGTAAAGTGTGATTAATTTACTTGTGTTTCATAGCCGTCTCTTAAAATCATTATAAATCATACTACATTTCCAATAACAAAAGTAGTGAAAACATTTATTTCCATGCAATCAGGATTTTTTTCCTGTTGCTTTTTTTCCTTTCATTTATTTTCTTTTTTTTTTTTATGTCCCCACAAAAAAAAATATATATTTTAGCTTGAAAAACTTATTTCTCTTTCCTTGTTACGAACTCTTGTTCTTGTACTATACACAAGACCTCAGTAACAAAATCTTATGCACAAAAAAAGCTCTTTACTTTAGAGGAAAATTTCATGTGATTCTCCCCAGAAAAGAGCCATTACTGAAGTTTTCTTTTTTAATTAAATGAGATCTAGTGTTTTCTTTGTTACAGTATACTAAAAATCTTCAGTAGAATGGATTGTTATTATTTGTTTATCCCATTTCCGAGAAACAGTTTGTTAAAATACATAATTGTAGTTAGACAAAATCACAGACACATTTTATCTGATACCAAGATTGAATAACCTTTTTGAAAGTTCTCTGCATGTGTCTTCTGAACAAGAATATGATGCCTGCAAAAATAAGCCAGTGAGGAAAGAAAAGGGTTTGGTGAGGCTGTGTTTATTGTTCAATAAATCACAGTCACTGTAAGTGACCTGCTGACTTCAAGTTCTTTAGGTCAAGGAACCCTTTGCTATTCTGCAACTTCACCTCTTTGCTGAGCCTCTTAATCAAAAGTGTAAAGCCAGAAAGAACATCAAACAATCAAGAGCTGGATGATCGGATTGGTTATTTTAAATGACTACAGCTTTGGTTGTGACAGATTTGGGGATAGATTGCATCGTCTCAGCCGCACTAAGTAGGCTGAATAGGTGGAATATTTTGTGAAAAACAGCCTGTTTCCCCTCAACCNAAAAAAAAAAAAAAGAAAAAGAAAAGAAAAAGAAGCTATCACTCCAAGGTATTTTGACACACAATTAATTTACCACATATGTAAATGCTGTGGGAACCAAAAAAAATTTCCAGCATAGTGACACCTCAGCTTTGCCCTAACATAAATGAATGATAATTTTTAATACTTTAGTATATTAAGATATATTTGGCATTCTATTTTATTAAGGTTTTTATCCTAATTCAACCTGGTAATTTTTATGGGTTCCTGTAATTTTAGTTGTGCTATTAATGACAGCTATGCTACCATGCTATCAGCTAATGACAGCTATTAATGACCTGTGCTATTAATGATTATTAAAGGTAAAGGAGATACAATCTAAATTATGGCATAAAATGACAATTAACCATATGTAAACAGTGATGTAGATTCCTTCTCTTTTCCACAATTTCTGAAATGTGTGGGTTTGGAGATGGTAAATAACACAACAGAAAGCAAGAATTAGGCAGATAAAACCAAAACTAGTATCAGGTTAACCATTACCATGGGGTTCCTTAATTTGTTTTTGGTTAATGAGCTAATAATAGAAAGAAGACTATGCTGTCCTTTACCAGGATGGAATTATATCTGGGATGTTTTATGTCTGAAGGGAGTCTATAAGCACACTGAAGTAGCCATGAGTCTGCCATGGGATTTTGTGGGCAGAGTTCTTGTAATTAGGCTGCTGGCAGGGAGCTAGCCAGCAACCTTATTCAATACAAAAAAAATCCTAAACCAGAAACCAAAGAGAGGGACGAGAAAAGCTATACATGGCTTAAAATTCTTCCACAATCTACAGTATGACTTATTAATACATATGATAAACTGCACAATGCAGTACCTTCATTAGGACTTGACTTGCAGTGAATTAAGACCATATGACTATGCCAAACCGAAAGAGACAGATGATTTTTGCAGCAGCAGTAAAAAGAAAAACAACAATTTAAAAGTCAACAATGTTACTGAGAAGATAACACAGAAGAAACAACCATTAAACACTACGGAAAGCTGTGATTTGTAGTGTACAAATAGTCGCATTTTTTTGTTCTAGTAATTAGACCTAGACAGGAAGCATCTCTCAAAATACTTTTTGGATTAAAGGGAGCTCTTGAAGAAGAGGAATCATTCGCAAAACAGTCTACTGTATAGAGACATTTTTAAATTCCTTTTTCCCTAAAATTTATGTAAAAAAAAATAATTTATTTCTTACGCACACACACACTCCCCTTTAACAAACCCCCTGCTTTTCTGGAGAGTAAATTCTGGTAGGGAAAAATAGAAAACAACCTGAACAATCATTATGGAAAATGTGCACTTCAAAGAAGGTCTCTCTCTAGGGGCTCTACTATTAGTGCAGAGCAAAGAACAACTAGTAAGAAGGAAGACAGATACAATACCCTTCTAAATATCCTTCAGAGTTTTAAATTCCCAAATCTGCCTTCCTCCCATCAAAAGATAGTATGACCTCCTTTCTATCATTAGCTCATTAAATAAAAACAAGTTAAACAACCAGATGTTAATGCATCAGACACTGTTTTCAGTTGTACCTGCCTCCCTATTCATGGAACATATATCTTCATCACATAAGCAATTTCAAAAACTGAGGTGGGAGTTGCATGGTGTTCTTATCACTGACTTATCAGACACCACTGCAGCATTTCATTGTGCAGAACTACAGTACAGTATTACAGCAATATATTATCCCCATTCTTGAAGATCTGATGTGTATGCAGAAGAAATTGGCCTTTTATGCTTTAAAGAAAGAAAAAGAGAAAGTAAAGAAAGGCTCAAACAAACATACGGACATCACGAGTATGGTTCTGTGCGTGTATTTAATTGTGCTCTATTTTTACTCAGTAGAAAGCATTTTCTCTATCAAGATTTTAATCTACTGGCTATCTAATTACCTTTTATGCCATGGAGAAAACAAAAACAAAAAACAATTGCCCCAAAAAAAGGTTAATGCAAGAAAAAAAAAAAAAAAAAGCTAAATAACTTCCAGAGGACAATTTGATCACTAATAGTACGTGTGCTGTAGGCCAAAATGTTCTTGGCTCCCTAAAAAAAAATAATAATTCCAGGTTGAAGGCTCTGCATGACTATTATCATTTGACTTATTCTATTGAGGTTGAGACTACAGGGGGGAAAAAAAAAGTATTTCTGTGACTTGATGTGCCAATATAAATAAATTCAAGTTCTTTCCTTAGTCGTTTGGTAGCTTATTTGGAGAAACTCTAGAGATGAAGAGAGTGATTGAATGCAGTAAAGTCAGAGGGGAAAAGAAAAAGAAAAGTATAATAGATGGAAATGATGAGAGCCAACACGGGAGGGGGAGAAACCTAAAGACTGGAAAAAGTTTAAATCCAAGGGGAAGTATTGGTAAAGCCCATCTGCTATGGTTGGCGGAGAAGATGACATGGGAAAAAGCTAGAGTGATCCAACTATAGCTAAAAGGATAGCCTAGGATTCACTAGTATGGCTTTCTAAGACTGTGGGTATCTCTTAAGTTATGTTAGCTGTAATAAAAAATAAAATAAAAAAAAAAAATTAAACTTTGTCAGTGCAGTCTTCAAAGGTAAGACCTACTGAACTGACCTCAGAGATTTTTGATTCCCTTTATGATAGACTGCATATTCCTCTTCCCTCCCCATGTCCTTGAACTAATTCCAGTCATGTTTGGATATCTATTTCTTAGTTTATTGATGACCTTGCTTATGTGGATGAGAAACCACCTGTGGCTGTGCCCATCTGTGGTCTTCTTAGTTGGCTTTACGTCTATGGAAAAGATGCGGACTTAGAGTGAAGAAGTTGCCTGTGGCTATCTCTTGACTAGCTGTTCAGGATGACCACAAGGAAGTACTGAAAGACAAAACCCTCATCCAGTGACGTGGCTTGTGCAGGACTTAACCTTAGTCATCTAATTATTGTTGTGTATTTGTGTCCTACCAGACGACTAGGTATGTTAAGAACCCTGCATTATCAGTCCAGTCCACAAGGCTACCAGATTCCCTGCAACTGCGGAAGATGAAATTGATGAAGTTTGCTATCAAAATGTTTTGCTGATTGTCCTTTAGCAAGTAGGAAAATAAGTGATTCTGAGGCTGAGGAAACTGACATTCAATACATACTGGTTAGAGGGCAGCTCCGACATTTGTGTGTCATGAGTTCAAATATAGCCTGGGATTGTGGTGTTAAGAAGTCATTGGACCTGTCTAATGTGCAGATGCTCAGTGGTGCCAAGGAAGCTACCTAAGTCAATGCATGGACTTGGCTGCTGCTGAGCTCCATATATTTGAGAGCAAGCAGTCCTTTATCTGCATCAAAAAAAAAACCACAATGAAACAGTAAAATTGATGCTGTCTTGCTCTGCTGGTTTCTTGTACTTTAATACTGGATAGATTCTTCCCCAGATCTCAATGAACACGCACAAGAACAAAAGTAAGAAGCCAGCAAACTCCTAGCTCTCAGCCCAGCTAAAAGAGTTTAGCAAATGGATTTAAAGAAAAATATTAGCAGACCTGAGCCTCACCACTTCTAAAT
>VXBW01004994.1:61610-73266 GCA_013400375.1 Thinocorus orbignyianus | reverse complement strand
TTAATGTATCAGACCTATCAGCTCAATGAAAATAACTTAGAAGTATTGATTACTTAATGATTTTTGGGGTATTCATTAACGTCTATGTGCAGATCATCCACTCTCCAGAGCTCCTGAAGTGCTGATGACACATTAGTGTACTGCTGATTGTTTATTAGAAAACTGATTAGTTACTGGATTTGTGTGTCAAAATATACTACCTTTCATTGCCTGACAAACTTGCAAATTATTGTATTATTTATATATATATATATATATTCCTATCACAGAGGCATTGGATTCAGTTTTAAAGCTGGTGGTTAACTTAATCTGTCTGAGGTATTGCCATCTACTTGAACTTGATAGTTTTGTTATTTTAATGTCTACAAAGACAAGTGCTTTACTTGCTGGGTAATAGGAGGCTTGGATCCTTGCCTAACCAAGCTCTAAGTGGCACAGTTGCAAAATAACCTACAAAATCAGGTGTATTTGATTTGATACCCAAAAAAAAAAAAAATCACCTGACTTCCAAGTGTCTGGCCAAATAAATGAAACATACTTTCTAAGGATGCCTAAGGACCATATGCAAATAAGAGAAATACTGTAAGAGGACAGTTACTCATTGAAATCACTGGCTATGAAGCTGTGTAGACCTCCTTACACTTTCTGGAGCTTGCCTGGTAGGTATGAGCTGTGGATTGCACTCACCTTACACTGCTTCTAACAGCATAGAGCAAGGCTCACTGTATTCCTTTAAAATGTAAGTTATCAAAACAGTTCACAGTTAACAAAATTAGCAGTTAACAAAATTCCTTTAAAATGCAAGTTATCCATTAATTTCTTCTGCTGTGGGAATGCTCTAACTTCCCAGCTACATACAGTTCTGGGAAACTTTCACAAAACTTTTGGGAAACAGTTCTGGGAAACTTTTCACAAAAACACAGGAAAGAATGATGCTAAAGAGAAACCAGAAAAGAATAAATCTCTCACTACAAGCAACTTCTCTTTGGACAGGAGGGACTGTTGCTGCCAGCTGGGCTGTGATGTCTGCACTACACAGCCTGTAGGCAAAAGTCAAAATACAGCCTTTGGCAAGGCACCTAATTCCCCTGGATTTCTCATGTCCGGAGGAAGCCTTCAGATAGTACCCAAAGTGCCTAGTATTTTCTATGAAAATGGTGTGTATGGTGTTTTCAGAACTATAGTTTTGGGTGTATAAGTACCTGGCTTAGGCCCCTGAGTCTTCTTTTCAGTGTCATCCAGAGAAGTCATTGCTGGATACAAACTGATAGCAAAGGCATGTCTTTTTGTGTTTTCATGGGCATGTTTCTGTTCTATGAGCCACTCATGTTTAATGTTGTGTTGGAATGTTGAATAGTGGTTAAAACAGTCAGAATGGAAACAGAATCCACCTCTGCTGTGACCACTCACAAACTAACTGTGGGGCTGAGCCCAAGCCTGGCTTTAGACATATATCTATATTGGGTTAAGCGTCAAGTGTAGATACAGGTATTGACAACAATAATATTTATTAACAGAGAGACCACCTAATTTCCATTTAAGCCATGTGATAGCATTTGAGAGCAATTTAAACAGTACCTGATATGATGTAGATCTAAACCAGCAATTAGATGCCATCAGTAAAAAGTAGATACCTATTATCTTTTTTTACAATGTTTGTGCACCTTCATTTTAATTGTAAGGAGCAATTAATGCTCATTCAACCCCTTCAAACACAAGACCTCGTTCTACCACAAGCCTTCCCTATGTGATTTGCTTGTGTGGGGGTAATAAAACAGTTCTTAAAATTCACAAACACAAACATCAGTGAGTTTTGGATATTTCTAAGGTACTGTTTCTTCTGAATTTGGTTACATAGCCTTCATTGTCATCTATTTGCTTGTTTGCTTCACAGTGCTTTTAAAACATTGACATTGGGGATTATATACAGGATTGGCTGAACTCTCAAGTTTATGTCAACCTCTGTGAAAGGCTTTAGGTGAAGAAAATGCGGAAGGTCTCTTTTAGGAAAAAATATCTTCCTCTAGTCTTTTCAAATAAGCATTTTAAGATTTCATTCAAGAACTACATTTAATACTAAATTTTAAACTCATTTGAAAAGGTTAAAAAAAAAAAATGAACCAGGACAAAGCTGAGATGTCACTGCAGGTAAAACATCTATATTCAAGCTGAAATGAATGTTCCCTGGTTTTGCATTTCAGTAAGAAACAGTGAAAACACTTTGGTTATCCCAGTCTGAAACTTATTTGAAATTGAAATTTCCTCTAGTTCTTTTGGTTGAGTCCTGAATATTATGTCTGTATAACCCTTGTTCTGCAGGCAAGCCCCTTAGCTATTCTTTCATTTTGCTGAAATGGAAGAGACTGAGAGGGAAGAAATTAAGAAAACAGGGATGGCCAATAATTTTCCTTTCTCTCCTACCTTTTAATTTACTTAAGAGCTTTGTTCCCAGACTTGCAGCCGTAGTGGAGACTTCAGTAAGATAAGAATACACAAAAACTTTGCAGAGGCGAGGCTGACTTGATAGCTTGTGATGACATGAAAAGAAATCCCTCCTAACTGGACCTGCAGTCCAGGCAATGCAGCTAAAGCTCTGACTACAGATAACCTCACTTAGCATTGTTATCTGTAATGAAAAGCAAATAGAAAAGTCTTCCACCATACATCCAAAGTTACCTAAGATCTACAGAAAAAAAGCCTTCTCACAGAAGAAGCTTTTTAACCAACCACAGGCTTCCTTTTAAGTAGCAACTAATTTGAAATACTTAAAAATACTATCACTCTATGTTCTCCATTTTTAAAACCACCTTCTGAAAATAACATGCATACAAACATACACTTAGTGTTGGAAATGTTTGACATTGCCTGCTTAGTTCATGTACATTGTAGTTTGTCCAGATACAATTTACAAACATGCCTTACTGCATTAAAAACAGTGAGATTGCATTCACGGTAGATAAAACTTAACTGTCCAGTTGACTACTCATTTTCAGCTACAAAATGGAACTTAGTGATAACTTTAAAATTATGCCTGTTATTTTAAAAATAACTTAGCTAGAATTTAAGTAATTTAACACTATCCATTCATGGTCATTCTTGCTAATAGCAAAAAAATTATCCCACAGATGCAGATGTTTTTAAGGCACAGAAACGCTCTCTCAACAGACTTTTCCATTTTGCACTTTTCCTGGTAAGCGTACATCCAAAATCCTTTTGCAAACAAACATTAAGAACTTAAATTGCATGATCAAGAGACAGAAATCTTGTTTGCCCCATTTGTGGTTCTTATTTACTAGGATTTGCTGAGGTTTTTTCCTAAGCTTACTTAATACCAGGTCTTGGCCCGCTCCTTTTCAAAGGAGGATCTAAATGGTGACAAGACATCAAGATGAGCTGCAGCTATCTCTTTTTTCTCCAGCAGAGAGGGTGGATCAATTTCTGGATAAGTTTTCTGCCCCTCCTCTCTCAAATGCAAGCAGTCCTGCACAGAAGGCAAATCTGTCCTTTCAAATTCCTGACCTTGCAGTGTCTTCTTATCTGACTGGCAGGGATGGGAAGATCCACAACTCCAGTTTTGGCATCTTGTGAAATTATTACTCAGTTTACCACAAATACTTCAACAGGTCTTCCAGAGAGAAACTGGTACTACTGTTTCTTGAGTTTAAGTAAGAAACTAAATAAAAATCTTACAAGAACGAAATTATGCCATATATCATGAGGAAGCAATACAAAGCACCCACACTTTTTGTTGCTCTGCCCTGCACCTTTAAGAATGGACAAATACATCCCAGAATACCTAAGTATTTCAGCATAAGCAGAGCAAAACAAACAAACAAATCCCAGATCACTGGATAATTGTAGTACATACATTATGGCCCTTCACAAATGAAACGGTGCTCTAGTCAAGACCATTTTGGAAAAGGGGAAAAAAATTACTAAACTAAAGTGGAAAAGTAATGACTCTAAATGGGGCAAAATAGCAGATCTATTGGAAACACGACAAAAACAGGATGTTAAGGAAAAAAATTAAGTGGAGTCAACAAGGTTACACATAAGTAACACCTTAACATTAAAAGAAATCTATTTACCATTTTGACCTGGAAACCTCTTCCATTAATTACTAAAATCTATTTACACAGCAACTAGATAAAATCAATCTGATTGCTCGCACTATTTTTGGCTCACTTTCTATGGGCTCTGAGCATTCAACAAGACTGGCTCTACAGGAGTCGATGTTTAGATGTGCTGAGTTTCCATATTTTCCCACCTACAACACTATCCCAACCATGATTTCTGGTATGCAAGCTTTTCTGTACTGGATATGCAGTGTTTGGTTCCTGGCTCTGTCCCCTTGCCCCCAACAGAGACACGTATGGAGACCATGCTTCCTTTCAACCATATATGGAGGCAAAGTATCTCTACTGGTATCTCTACTGAGCTTGTTATGAGGGGTTCTGACAGGCCCCATGGCTGAGCTCTCTTACATTAACCAGACCAAGAGCACAGTACAGCAAAAGTAGAAAAGAAAGACAAATGGAGAAAAGTAGACAGAGGACAGACAGTCCTTAGAGAACTGGGGGAGACACTTCTACACCTCTTCCCATTCTTCCTAGGAACATCAGGCAACTTCCAAAAGAAGTGATATCAATACTTTATACGCTGATATAAATACACTTCTTTCTTCCAAGGTGGGATTGTTCCAGGTTCATTATCCATAAAATTTGTGTGTGTCAGCTCAGCAAAGATACAGATACGAATAGAGAAAATCTGTATTTTGTCTTGGAGAACAGAGGTAGGCAGAGACTTTCACAACAGAAAGAAAGATCCAGCTGGGTCAACTGTGCTATGACTCAAAGTAAACACAGAGGGAAAATTTCTGAGACTCAGGTGTATGCTTGGTTTTAATTTCAGTAAACAGTAACTGCAGAAATAAGTGACATCAGTTTAACTAAAAACGATCTTGACCTGGTGACTTTTTCCTTTTTTTTATTTTTATCTTGGATGGCTGACCACAACCAGTTTATTATTATGATCTTACCAAACTTACATCACAAGCCAGAGACACATTTTCTATGAAGTGATTCTGAGAATATAAAAAGATGTGTATTTCTCCCCCATTTTTAACTAGATTGAAACTGGCTTTTACGTGAACCTGCATCTAACTCCACATGTAGACAACAAAGAATCATATTAATGTTCTTACAGCATAGCCTGTCCCAGTCTTGAGTGTATTTTCAGATATGGTTGTCTGGCAGCAGCTTGTCATTGAACTAAAACAATCAAGTTCTCATGAGAAGACAGAAATTTGGCTCAGGGCTTGCAAGACACCCAAATCCAAGCCTGTTTTAATTCTGATTTTAGCCACACCACTGATGAATTCAGCTGGTAGTCTGACCTTGGCTTTCAAGGCAGTGTCCACCAGGTGCTGGCATGAACTAGTGATGCTAGTGAATAGCAACAACGCATGTCCCTCCCTAATCCCAGCTGGCAAAGGCTGCTGGCTTCAGGTACTTNCCATCCCTGGAAGTGTTTAAGGCCAGGCTGGATGGGGCTTTGAGCAACCTGCTCTAGTGGGAGGTGTCCCTGCCCATGGCAGGGGGGTTGGAACTTGATGATCTTTAAGGTCCCTTCCAACTCTAACCATTCTATGATTGTACGATACTTACTTGAAGGGCTTTTCCCCAGTGTGCGTCCGGATGTGGTTGTTGAGTGTTGTGGCACCAGCAAAGGCACGACCACAGTAGCCACACTTGAATGGCCTGTCACTGGAGTGTGTAACTACATGGTTCCTCAGCTCTGAAGGTTGGGAGAAAGACTGGGAGCAGTGACCACACTGGTAGGGCCTGAAACAGGAAAAAGAAACACAGTGCCATCAGTGCTTTCTATTGCTGTGAGCAGGAAACAGTATGGGCACAAGTATCTGGTCTTCCCAGTAATTTCCACAGAGAACTGGAGTTGCACTTCTCTGGGCTTTCTTGGGAAACACATAGCCAAAACTTCACACCCCCTTTAGCAAACGTGAAATGCTTGTATAAGAATTCACTGAGAGTCTATAAGGCATCATAGCACACAAAACATAAATCACCAAGCTAGTGAGCCTGCACTACACATTGTATGCCTGCCTTATTTCATCCAAGCTCAATGTGGTACTTCTTTGTCACCAAAAACTTCTCACGCAACAAAGCTAAGAGACAGATGAAATCCTCTGTCTACTGGTGCCAGCTACAGTCTTACCTACACATGCATGTCAGATTTCTGTATCTGTATCTTAGGTGGATTCTGTGAATGTTTGCAAATAAATTCTTTATTTTGCTTTGGAGGAATCTAGGTTTTTTGAGATCCCCTTTTTCAGTGAGAGACATTGAAAAAAATAACCACCATGTTGCCATTATTTTTCTCTTTTCTTACTGCCATCCAAAACATTTGAATTTAATTAACACATTTCTCCCATCCAGATAGAAAATTCCTTCTTCTGATCTTGAAACAAAACCCAGAATTTACGTTTTCAACACCACAGTTTGTTAAAAAAACAAACATAACAAACAAACAAAGCTGACTGATATGTTACAAATTCAGAATCATAACAGACTGCAAACATAGAAAGAAAAGGATACAAGACAGCAAGGTGAGACAGGACTGCTGAAATGCAAAAACCATTGCTAACAAAAATAGAATGAAGAAACAACGTCTATATATTTCTGTTCTGTAAAATTGTTTAATATCAAGACACTACAGGGTGTTTTTTCTCCTCTTCACACTTGATTTAAGCTCATGACAGAGTCCTACATGCCCATCAGACTTTTTATTAAGAAAATAAAGAATTTTTCTAGAGGCATAATGATTTTTACCCAGCACAACATTTTAGGGCACAGGTCTTGATGTCTGCATTTCTAGAGCAAATGGCCAACACCAACTTAATTGCTCTCTCTTTAATAAATGTGCATGTTTAAATGGCTAGAAACCAAAACTAAAGGGAAGGAGACAATGGTGACCAAGCATGTACAATTCAATTAAGTGCAAAATAAAATGAACTGTCTCATTTGTCAAGTGAACTGCTTAATTGTGGCTACTTGCATCACTGAACACAAATACTATTATTTTACAGTGCTTCAGAGCGCTGAACCCTGATTGTAGAATTTTTTAGCTTGATTAATAGCTCAGTATTTGTCAATAACTCAATAGCTTACAATTTTAATTACTTACATTTTAAAATCTGACTGCTCTCCAACAAGTTTTAAAGAAATATATTAAAGCTGTAGAAAGGTTACTTAATCTGAATTATATAGTCCTTACAAAATTACACGAATATATGTAAAACAATATGTTAATGGAAATAATAAGTACAAGTATTTGTTTCCTATATTGGAAGACAAATAGTAACATGCCTCGTCTCCTTTCTTGAAGCGTATGGTTAATTTGCACAGAAAATATTTATTAAACTTGACATGGGAATTCAAGTGCTGGTAAAACAAAGATGATTTGTGAATGCAGACTTATATGTTTGGGTGATGACTTATATGTTTGGATATTTTCAAATCAAACACTTTTAAGCAAAAAGAACACATTAAGATATTCTGTATCCAAGAAAAATTGATTTTCTTAATAGTGAAAGGGACCATTAACATCTATTAGCCTCTGGTTATCTATTTTCAACAGCTACCACAATAAATGATACAACACTACATAAAAGCAATTAATCTTTCTTTTTTTTTTTACAGTCATTGTGATTAATTTAATACTGTGAAAAGTCACACTGTATCTTGTCTACAAATAGTCAAAATTCCAAACCAGTTATAACTGAACATTGTGATGCCAAGTAAAATGTTTTTACCCCCTATATTGGCTAAAAACAAATTCCTTGTTTACAAGGGGTATTAATGTATGACTTCAGAATACACTGCCTGATGCTCAAGAAAAAGAGCTCTGCAAAAAATCACCTATTGTCAGATCACTCGGACTGTATTTTTTCCATTCATCCATACCTTGGGAGAACAACTGTTAAAGAAGTTACCCTTCTCTTTGCAAGAGATGTATTTCTCCAGTTCATGCACAGACAATTCTGATTAATACCAAAATGGGGAGAATAAGCAATTCTTTCTATCAAGCTAGATACTTGGCATACACTAAACACAGCTAATTTTAAAAGAAAGTCTATAAAAACACTGAAATACTACAACAATTAAAAAATGCCATATCTAATTTGCACAATTGCAGATACAAATATGCAAAATTTTTACAACTTTTAGATACTACTATTTTTTCCAAGAGCGAACAAAGTCATTCAATAAGTATAAAAGTTATTATTTTGTTCTATGGTGACCATTTTACTGTGCTCAGAAATTTTTCTTTGCAGAAAATAAAATCAATATGTTGTTTTTTAAAAAATAAAATTGGTGCAGAAAGACCAAACATGAGAAATGCTCAGTTCAGTGAGTACATTGACATGGGCAGAACAAGGCTGTCTTTGATGTAGCACCTATGTCTTCTGCCATCACTTTGGTCTGCGCTGGGACAATGAATTAAGATGCTGACCTCTTCATAGAAGAGGCTTGCAGACAAAAGGACCACGGACATAGTGTCAAAAACAGTGGTCTTCATAGGCATGTGAATAGAAGCATAGCTGTGTCACAGCCCAGCTGGGTGTTGATGCTCCAGAAAATTAACATTCACACTAAATGCATGTCTGTTACTTCATATGTGAAAACCTATATAACTAAAGCATTCCTTTGCAGATGCACAAGAAGATTTGTAAGTGTGAAAGTAAAAAGTTTGACAGAACAGGTGTACCAGAGCCCCAAAGTATATGCTGTCTGGAGAAATGTTGTGGGGGTTTTTCAATAAACATTTATTCTCCAGATATCGCGTACCAGAAACAACATAGTTTTGAATGTCTTCGTCATTGCATTTTCTACAAAGGATCTTATAGACCCTTCCAGACGCAAACCAGGTTTGATCAAAATCTTCTTATATATTATTTTTAAGATACATTTAAGAACAGCTTAACTAACGTATAGCAATGTGCAAATGAGAAAGACGTGCTGATAGTCATCAAAAGCAGTTCTAATGTTTTTCATTAAGCACCTACCTACATCTTTTTCTAGTTCTCTGTCTTCATGCCTGAGCTTAAAGAAAGGAAATTTACTTACCTACAAGCAAATTCTCCTGTTAGAAAAATTACACTGTAGTCATTAACCCCAGACACCATCAATCAGTTATCTAGCTTTACTAACATGTGCTCCACCAGCTTTTCCTAGAGACTCTAATCTTACAGTCCCTGACTATATGATGGCACTCTGTAGGAACACAGTCCATGTAGGGTGAAATTCAGAAAGGAGTAATTGTAATGTGATATCTTGCAGCTTTTGTAGTTATATATATTTTGAGCTTTTCCAAGTTTTCCAAGTTACGTTTTCAAAATGAAGCCAGTCTAGAATACTTTCTGCTCCCTAATTTAGACAATATCTTGAATGATTTTGCTGTGTGACGATGTCTTTATTTTTTGTCTTACATTTTGTCTACTTTTGTAGCTGATTTTTTCTGGGTAAAGCTACAACATATATAGGTCCATTTCAAAACTCGTGTACCCCTGTGCAGCTTATTGAACATCACCAAAGCCTATGCTTTGTGCAGGGGATGGGGTCCCTCAGCATGCACAAAGCATGTTAAGGGATAGCAATAGAAAAATCCACATCTTTGCACCTGGAATAGCTGCTGACAGACAACTGTACAGTTAGATTGGTTCTTTTTTATTTTCACTTGGCAAAAGTGACAGAGCCTTTAATTCTTTATCTTGTGATATTCCCCTGCTAGAACAATATACTCTCCAAATCCTGACTTCTAAGTACATACAGTCAATATGAACTTGTTTCCTACATTGTAAATAATCCGTGGCCTGAATTATTGGAATCCTGAGAAAAAACAATTTTTTTCCCATGAATTTTCAAATTCTTTCCTTTATGATGAAGTTTCTAGTGAGACCTCTTCAGAACTGATTTTACTGTTTCCAAGGGGCATGTGGAATCCCAATGCAATCCTGAGAAGAGAAATTGCCTGTAATGGCTAGTTCCTGGATACCTGTAACTCTATCATCGAAACACTGTCAGATCAGGGAGACAAAATAGCATATTGCTGTCATTTTTTTTCCCTTAGAAAAAGCTAGAAAAGCACTAGCTGAAGCAGGAGAGAATGACTTGGATTTGAAAGTGTTTTTCTCCTGGTTGGGGACTATGAAGTAAAAAACCTACTTGACTGATGTCAGGGTTTGAAAGCGTGGGATGCAGGGCTCCACTGAACCCAGGGCAGGCTCTCACGGTGTGACAGGGGGACACATCACTGCCTCTGCAAAAAACTGATAACAGGGCACATTAAAATGGGGCCAGCATCACCTTCCAGGGTCAGGCCCACCTGCAACACACAGCAGAATGCTGCTGCAGTCAGAAGAGTTAGATCACAGTTGTCCTAATGAAAAGGTATTTTGGAGGGATGCCTTCTTCCTGCAAGTGGAACTGAGAGGCTGGAGAACAAAGTGACACCTAAGGAGACTGCTAGCCTTTACAGAGGAGCATCCCTAGCGGCATAGCTGTGGGTAGGTTACATTTTCTACTTAGAGACTGCATCCTCTGCTGCCGTGCCATTTCCCTTGGGTAGAGTGGCTACACACACCCCAGTATTTCACGCACCGCACAGCACTGAGGATGGCAGAGCGGAACCTGCTGGGGAGTTCTGGCATTGTCTCTTAGAAGTGTTTACGGAAGAACTAGCAAAAGCAAACAGCGCACTTAAAGCATTTTTAAGCTTTCAGGAAGAGGTGCTGCTCAGCACACCCTTTGTTGTTATTAACAAACCTTTGTGAAAAGATTATACAAGAACAAGCATTAAATTCAGCATGATGTTTACTAATTCAGTGATATTCCATAGCCACTCTAAAAACAGACGGAGACAGCTCTTGCCCACAATATTTACTTTGTTTTAGGCCTGTTTTGGGAGATGTTTAAATTAATAATGGACTTGAGGAGAATATCAAGGTCAAAGACACAGAACCTATAAAGAAAAAGAAACACAAAATGGGCTGAGCTATAAGAAAAGGATCTATTAAACTGGCAACTTCAAAATTCAAGGCCCTGTTTTTGAGAAAACTTACAATTTAACGTTGAGTTGTTACTGCAAAACATAGGTACAATGATATCTTTTGAGCAAACAAGAATTGCAAGGACTGGGTAACATCCATATTCTGTCTGCCATGGACACACTTACAGAGTGTTTTTTCCCTCAGATTATCTGCTTAAATACATGATAATCAAGGTGAATATATCTCACATACATGTACATATTGTATACAAAAATGTACCACAGATAGCCTTTGGGAACTAAAAACATCTGCCTTCCCTCGACACAAATACATCCTGAATCTGGTGATCATAGTGAGAAAGAAGAAAGATATCACTAAAAGAGACTGTATCATAATCAGAAAAGGGTTTGCTGGGAAAAAAATAAATATTAAAATATTGCTCTAAAAATTATTCAATGTGATCAAGAGCTTTTGGTTACCCTCTCCCAGAGCCCCCCCTCAAATAGCATTTCTACAGCACAGGAAGGAAAAAAACACAAAGCCAAAACAACAACAACAACCACCGAACAAAAAAAAAAAAAAAAAAAA
>VXBW01004994.1:9773-61603 GCA_013400375.1 Thinocorus orbignyianus | reverse complement strand
TGATGCCTGCTTCAGGAAATGGTTGCTCAAACTGCTTCTGTCTGATCCGGGCTTAAAAAACACTCAGAAAGTCCCAGAACTGAAATCTTGATAGATTTAAATCTTCAGCTCCTGTGTCCACTCCAAACCCAATTCCCATTAAGTTTGAAGATAAATCCTACAAAATACAACCAGCTAAAAAAATCTCCGTGGAGAGGGAGAAGTAAACTGAAGGAAAACAGTAAATGATTTAAACAATTTTAATTTAAATTAAAATCTTAATCTAAAACAACACCGTAGATTATTTTAATAATTCTCCTTATTTTGGATTCATCACTTTTTAAAATTATTTTTATTTATTAAATGATCTACTTTTTAAATAAGAACATTTCTTTCTTACTGCCTAATGGAACTAAGTATATTTTGTCCTTTTTTTGGGACTGATCTCATTCAGATGCCTTTTGAGTCTAAGTGGCTTTAAAGTTATTTCTTTTTCTTAATTCCTCAAGCCCCAAGTAGTCTGCTTTTCTTAAATTTCCATCCATGGACTGGCCTCCTATATAGATTCAAAGATGTTTTCCCTGCACCTCATGCTGTAGGTAATCAGCATTGTTGAGAAACAAATACAAAGCCAGAACAGATAGTCTAAAGTCATTTCCTAGAGAAGACAGCCCCTGCTGCTTCAGTCACATCAAAGATATAGTGGCTGGTGTGCTCACAAATTGCTGACAATAAATGGGGAGCTGTTTATCAGCCAGAGCGGTGCTGCAGATATCGTTGAGAAAATACAAACCAGAGAGTTGCACCCAGTACTGCAGGCTGGCAGGCAGGTACTCTTTCACAAATCATACCTTATTTTCTTGTCTCCAGGAAATTTTGTACAACACTTCCGGAGTTTTTCATCTGGAGAAATGCAATATGTTTAAGAAAACAAAGACATATCTTTTCAGCCACTGTATCCCTAAAGAGCTGATTTACCACTAAAAGGCAAAACACTGCCTGTGAGTAAGTTCAACCTGTCATGATTTCTAACCAGGAATATGAGACCTCAGATCCTAGGGCAGTTATGATCTGCAGTAACCATCAGTCTGGTCATTTCAAACCCTGAATGAATTGCAGTGAGTTTAAACAGGGTGATGTAACTGACATAGCACATAACACTCTAAAGAACACCCATTGGGAAATGCTTTTACAGCAGTTATGTTGATGGCACACCTCTCAGGAACAAAGAAGGCATTACAATGCTGGTCTCCACAAGAAATCTGCACAGTTTACTTAATAAAAACAGCCATTTTTCAGTACGGAGGGAACATAGGTGTCCCAGAAAGGAGCACTACAGTGTTTATGCAACAGATTGATGCTAAGTCTATCTTGCAACCTCATTTAGGTTTTACATGCTCTGTATAACACAAGAGAGTTTTTTAAGAGCAGGATTCATAAAACTCGGTAAGTCAAAGAAGAAATCAGTTAAATTAGCCAGTATCAATATTGAGAAAAAGGCGTTAGCTATTATTATGTTTTGAATCTTCATGAAAGCCTCTGGGATTCATCACTTGCAACTCAGAGTCTTTCCATACCTCCTTGCCAACCCAGTCCTCCCCAAATCTGCTGAGTCCTTTCTCTAATCAATTTCTGCTCTGTTTGTTCCTGGGGCAGCCAACTTACCTTTTCATCTGATTTTCACACTATGCTGTAGGGTATTCTGAGCTAAAAATGCTCTACACTTCCTTGTTGAAGCTGTTCTGCATGGACAAATTAGGTAGGCACAGGAGATGCAACAGTCAGACATCGTGAATCAGTAATCTACTAATGAGAGTGTTCACCTCTAAAGGGGAATACTTAAAAGCCAGCCTGTGTTTGAGCCAATATTTGACACAAGATACTTAGAAGAAAATATATAAAGGTAAATAGAAACAGAAAGTCAAATCTCTCACCTCCAGAGAGAGACCAAATCATAGGACAGACCTATCCTCATTTTGTCTCTCTGGCAAAACAAATATTTAATTATATCAGAAACTGCAGAACATTAAGAGAAAATTTTCTTGCATTAACTGTTACCTGCAGCTTGCTCCTTCAAAAAGGAAGACATAGGTTTGAGTGAGGGAAAGGATGAAATCTAAGCATCACACCTGGTTGAATTAATCACTGAAAACATTTGTAGGGGAGCCTCTTCTAGACTCCCTGATGCAGCATTTTATGCTTGACCCTATGCTCAGGATGCTTGGATACTGGAAACATAAAAGTCCGTGAAACTTGGAGCGTGGAATGTTCAGGACCTATATTCTACGTAGTGGCACTTAAACTGGCAGTTATGTACTACAGCTTCCTTAGCATGGTGTTTGCTTCTGCTAAGGCCAGCATAAAATTCAGAAAATGTTGAAAGGGCTTGTTTGCATTCACAATATTATCAACTCCTTAAACTCTATGAAGATTTGCATGGAATCTGGTTTGCCCCTAGCATGCTTGACATTTCTTCCTGGAAAACTGGATTTATGCTCCAGTATATCCACACCCACAGAATCAGACAAGCTTATGTGTACACGTAGATAACCACGTACACAAAGAGACATAGACATGCATACAAACACACACACAGACTCACTGTTAACTGGTTTTGGGTAATGTTTTGGTTAAATGTAATTCACAATTAAATGCTGCTTTTAGAACCGCCTTCCGGGGATTCAGCTGTTCTGCTCAAACCTTCTTCAAAGCTGAAGATACAAAACACGGGCAGCCTTTTTTATTGAATTAATTTGATTTTTGTCTTTTGTCCTGCCAGCTATCAAAATTGTCAGATAAACCAGCTTTGATTCATAAATAATGGTTCCATTATATTTACTGTACCACCGGTCAGAGTACCTGAAATTTTAATTCACTTGTTCAGCTAAATTTCATCCTCAGTTCACGGCCATAAAATTCTGTATTGACAAACTTTCAAACCAACTTTGACTCTGAGGTATCTAGTCAACATTTTTCTTCTGTGTGGATATTAGTTTATTGAATAAGTGGCATCTGTTTTCCTCAACATCACTAGTGGAGTAGGTATTTCCTTTTGACAGCTTTGCACGATTTATGGGTTTGCATGCTCTGAAGAAAAATAGTACTAAGCAAAAAATTCCAATTCATTACCTCTTAGTACTTAATTAAGTTCATACACATTGCACACTATAGGTGAACCCTGAAATGACTGTGACAGCCACTGAGCAGCAAGTTAGATTATCTTTGGAAGACAGAGAGACTTTTAATTATCTTGACCTCATTTTTCCATCTATATATTCATGAATTTTCCTTCTATTTTGTTGCCTCCATCAGATGTACCAAACCATTCTGAAAACAAGATTATATCCTTAGCTATTTCCTTTTATCTGCACATTTAGACACCAAATGTTTTTACAAATAGTGAAGTCAAGCTATGGTTTTTATCGGCTTACTTCACACAGCAGCAGATGAATTATGTTGTACAGGCTCCTCCTAATAAAGGTTTGGTTTTGGAAATGATAACAGCTTGATAAAAGAAGAAAGCAGTGGATCTGGCTATCAGTAGATACAGAAATAAAGAGAGCCTGGGCTTTACCTGTCAGGGTTCTGCGTACACACATGCATCTGTAAGAGGATCCGCTGGGTGAAAGTCTTAAAGCATTGCCCACATTTCCAAAGATGCCAGTCACTGAACTCAGAATTTAGTTGGCTTGTTGAAGTTGGGCTTGCAAGAACTCGTTGGTTTTTGACACTGATCTGGTTAAATCCTGACTCGATGGACCCAGACTTATCCAGGAGAGAAAAATTTCTGCTACACGGAGTCTGTGGAAATACTATGGATCGCTGTGGAGTGGCAGGGGATAGTTTGCTACTTTTATTAAATGGCTGTAGGGTGTCTTGTCTGGACATGGCCTCCATTACAGTCGAAGGGACATTCACTGGGAGAAAACAAGAAAAGTAAATAAGATCCTTTTTATGCTTTTTTAACACTAATACAGTGTTGGGAAACACCAAAAAAATACCAACATCCATTTTCTTGACACTAGAATTAAGCAACTTTATTTTAACAATGCACAAAAAAAATGGGCCAGAATGAGACAGTGATCTGGATGGATGATGCTGATTCTGTGACACTGAAATGAAAACTCATGAAAAGGAGTGTCTGACACTGAAAGGACTCAGAGAAGCCTGACTGTGATATAAGTCTATTGCACAATGGGATTGTCAACTGAAAGAAAATGCTGCTATATATATGACACCCTGACTGCATGTTGCAGTTGGCATGTCCAATTGCTATATCACAGACAAGCATGAATTTTGAGAGCATGGGGGGAAATAATCCTTGTTCAGACACTCCTTGAGATACAACAGGGCTTAAATATCTACTGCACCAACAGTTCCCTTATCTTCTTAATGGGCAGCCACTAACGATATTACACCTTTGCATCTCACAAGTAGTCACACAGCCAATACAATACAACAGCCAGTGACTTCACTGTGACTCATAAGATTAAGGTTACAAGGAGCTGGATTCCCACTAAACAATGTCAAAGGTATCTTTTTGCATCAATTTACCACTTACAAAATAGGAATGAAAATTGTACCATGAAGCCCCATGAAGGTCTTATGGTCATCAGATCACAGTTTATGAGGCACTCAGGTATTTCAGCAACAAATACAATACACTGTTCTCACAAAGAAGTAAGCTAGTGCTAAATTTGAATGTTGTGGGCTAAGGCAGGCAGGAGGTCAAACATACAGAAGAAAGTTGAGCAGCTGCCTCACTCCTTGAGTACCATCTAGATCATGCAGTGAATCTAGCAAGGCTCCTATGGAAAAATGGTATCAGCTAATGAAAGATCATACTACAATGCAAAACAAGGTCTAATTTAGGAAACCTAGGCCCTATATCTTCACATGCTTTCTAGTTTTGGCACACTTAATCCCATGAGACAATATTTTAATAGAGATTTTTAAATTAAATTCATTGCATACATATGTCTAACTCTACCTATGTTCATACATTTAGTTACTGTCACAAAGTATTTATATATATATACCCACATGCAGGTACACAGCATCTATTAAATAAGTGATAAGAAACTGCAACTCTGTTTAAGTAAGTCATGATGACAGATTTCCAAGAGAAAATATGAGAAATTAATTTCAGTTGTGAGCTGGAATCATGCAGTATTATTTCATGAACAATAAAAACGTAATAAAAACCTGATGTTTTGTTAATACCTTAAATAACGCCAGTTACTTCACAGAGTTACATTTCAATATCTTCCATCAATCATAATAACTCAAATATTATGAAATTACATGCTTTTTAACTTACTTAAGTTGAGGTCCTATCTAGGCTATTCTTTTCCAGAGTATCTGAGGACCTGATTTCTAAGCAGAGTTACACCCACAGGACTGTCTATCACAAGTTTCCAGACATATAATAATTCTTCTACGTCTCTCTTCAGTACAAGAGGCAATTTATATACTTTTATTTTGTCCCAGCATTCTCACATGAGAAGCAGACCACTTTATTTTTTTTTTAATTGCATTCATTAAAGTCCACAGAAGCAGTAAGATCAGGATATTAAGAACCTAAGAAATATAGGCAGAGTTTTTACTAGGTAAAAATGCCTTCTATAGCAGAAGGTCTGCCCTGAGAGCTTAAGTGGCACTAAAGTCATATACCAGTTTGCAGCTGGCTCTATGCTCAGAGACAAATTTCATCTACTCATGTCAGTCTTCCTGTGGATGAAACTCTGATTTCTCTCACAGCAAAATAGCAAGTGACAATATTTAGATATTTTAGTCATAATGCTTTGCTTTTCAAACAAAGGTTTTGTAAGCTTCAGCTCTTGAAAGAAAAAATAATATTTCTATATTGTACACTGCAGAGCAGGAGTTTTATCAGCAAACATTACTGCTAGTAATTAAATTCCTTTTAAACTTTTCTCAAGCCCAACAGATTTGAAAACTCAAGATGAAAAAGGATGTTTATTTTTGACAGTTTAATCCCTGCTATCTTGCTGTTTTATTGCTCCATGGTTCAGTATTTAAGGTGCTACGAGACACGAGTTCATCCTAGCATTGCTGTTTAAGTATCCAAGTCCTTGACTAAAAAAATACATCTTATATGTAATTGATTAAGCATGGCCAGCCACAGGATTACTTCAGACCAAGCCAACCAGGCATCCATTATTAGTTTCTTCTACCATATAGATACAAACAGCTGGCAAAATGGATTAGAGGTCTTTGATGCAAGTTCTAATCAAGTTCACACACAAATAGTGAAACTGAAGGGTGTGCTTGGATCACCCATTCCCATTACAGACAAAAGTATCCAGCACTAGATTGCACTAGTTGCAGGTTTAATTTTGTGACGATTCCTAGCAAACTAAAAATAACACATTGAAAAGGGGTAGAAGAATGAATGGAAGTGGGGATGGCCAGGACTGAACGGAAGTTCATGGTCATTTTAGGCTACTTGCACTCAGTCTGTTTACAGAAGCTGGCTTTTACCTTTTAACCACAAGGTTCTCATCTCTACAATCAGTCAGACAAAGCTTTTCTTGACGTTCTCAGTTGTAATAGAATGAGGAATCACTAACAGAAGCCTCGTGGACCTGCAATGCATTACTGTTTTGGCAAGACAGTCTCTTGCGATAGGTCTGATAAGAACGGAGAGAGCCAAGCAAATCAGTTAAGAACAGACTATGAATAAATCACTTATAAAGGAAGAGTGATTCTACACACTATCAGTCTATGTTGGGCGGCCATGGTGGGAAATCTGCTATTTAATTGCATATACCTTCACACTTCCAAAAACCTCCTTTTATTTAGGTAACCATATCATGATTTTGTACAGGTTAAGCATATCAGTTTCAGGGTTTTATTTCGTACACGCCAAGTTTACCTTTAATATATATACTTTCATTTAGTATATCTTAAAATGTAGCTGACTATGTATGAAACAGGAATTCTGGATTATGCAGGTAGAAATGCAAGGAAAAACTTACAATTTTCATCTTGTGCAATGCACTGTAGAGGGATTCCAAAAAAGGATGTGTAGCTGTCATTGTACCACACCAACAATTCAGTGCCCCTGGGGATATCTATACAAGCCCGGTAGAATATATTTGACCTGATGAAGAGGAAAAAAAACAACTATGCTTAATCCAGGAATAGAGTGTTATTGTCTTATCACACACAATATTACAGTAGAAATCCATTGTTTTGGAAGCAGTTCTGTAGATAACTAAATTAATAACTTACTGATTACTTTAAAATCAAATCTATCGCAGGGAAAGACTTTATTTCTGTAGCATAGGATAACAAAGAACTTAGAGGCACTTTAAACCTAGAATATTTTAAACAGACTTTAAAAGCACCCAGGTTTTATGAAAAGGCTGATGTTTTCTTGCAATGTCCCTTTTAAAGTGGTTTCAGAAGTGCTGTATTTTGCTAACACAGTACAAGGATCAGAGTAGTGCACATAGTTCAGTAAGTTCAGCCATTTAAACAGCTTTGCATTTGTCATCTAGGCTAAAGCTAACATATTTTAGGAGTAAATAGGCAACAATTTTTTCATTTGAACAAAGGCTTTTAGCAAGAGGTTTGAAGTAGCATAATGTGGCCTTTCATTAGAGGAAAATAGCATAGAAAAAGAGAGATCTTGGATTGTTGTATAAAACAGACAGGGAAATTAAAAAATAGGGTTAATCTGAACATAAAACCATAAAAATCTTCCTCTGTATAAACACAAGGGTAACATCGATAATCCTTCAGTAAGAATAAATTTGTGATACTATAAATGTGAAGTCTTACCACATCATTTTGTAGGAAAAGACTGGATTTTCCTAGACTGGAAGTGGGAACTGAGAGTTGAGGGGGGAAAAAGGAAAAATCCTGGAGCCTCCACCGTAAAAAACAGAGCCTTATCATGATTTAAATAGCTTCAGAATGATACTTCTACAGCTAACAGATTTACATGGGGGTAAAAAGTGTGTAAGATTAGAATCAGGCACAAGATAAAATAAAAATGTTATCAGTTTATAGTGTCTTTTCCCCTAGGCTTCACGTGGAACAGTAAAACACACTCCTGTGAGATGGATAGAAATTCAATATATACAAGAACACTCCACTCTTGCTGAAGGATTACATACCAAAATGATACAGTCAAAGTACCAAGAAATGACCATTTTTTATAACAGCTTATGTAAGGCAGAAAAACATCTATAGACCAAAAAAAAAAATGTTAGGCCTCAACCGGTTTTCTGAGTGAAGAATTGCTACAAACGTTAGCCTGAAGTTCAAGATAAAAGTGTTCAGGGTTGGTAGGCCTTAAATTTAGACTTTCTGTAAAGAATTGGCTGTAGCGATGCAATTTGTTCCTTGTATAACACTGCAGACATAAGGAGAATCCTTTACCACATTTTTCATGGCAGTGAGATATGCACTTGTCAACATATTTTGTCACCGCAAAGTGGCTCTTGGCAACAGGATCATAAAGATCAATAAAAAAGTGCAGATTCTCAATATTTTACTAGCAGCTGCAAAAATTTCATTTATCTTGTTATTTTCCTCGCTTACTGCCACCCTGTCTCAGGAGGGCACTGCTAGCTAAGCAGAACGGTTTTCCTACCCTTCTATGAATATCTGACAAAAACTCTCCTCTTTGTGTCTCCCCCTCTCCTCCTCTTTCCTTTTCTCCCTCTCTTTCTTCCCCAAGCTGCACATTTCGTTAATTCTTTCCACTGTTACATAAAAATGAAAATCGGAGCCACACTATAAATTTCCAGCATCTCCTAACTTGAGAAAAATTGAGTCTACTTTGTACTTCACCCTCGTAACATTTCATCTCTCAGTTTGGCTTCCCTTAACATAAACACAGCAGCCCGGCAAATGAATGTGCTAAAACCAAATGACACACTTTGCCGCTGAAAGAGCAGAACTGTTTTTGAGCAATGGGTGGTCTGTGAGGCTTGGAGTAGGCACGGAAAAAAAAGTGTAAGCGTACACCGTCCCTTACAAGCGTGCAGAGCTTCCAAAACTCGCAGAAATCTCTGCATGCTGAAGTACATCAAAGGGATTTTTCCCTTTTCGGATAATATTTCCTTTGCTGACATGTATTTAGTATTATGGTTGGATGACTCATAAAGATAGCTTCATGGCATCCCAACGCAGTTGAAGCAGAACACATGCCAACAAACATTATTGTCAGCCTCAAAATAAAAACAAAACGTTCAGCTAAGGGTCAATCAATCAAGAGCACTTTGAAGAAAATTCCATTTAGATATTACAAATCATAACAGAATGAATTTAAACCAGCTGACTTTCTGTGAGGAGGACGTCCATGTACAATAAAAATTAGGCCGGTTTTTCAGTGTCCAACTTTTCTATTTTCTTACACTTGGATGCAGTCACTGGTGATGGATGCCAGTTTTTTAAATTGTGTTTTTGTAGTTCATTTTATAAAGATCTGAAGTAATCGAAAACAGATCAACAGAGGGAACTCTAAGTAAAAACTCCATCATGAAAGGAGAGTTGTAAAATCCACTTAATATTGACAGATGTGTAATGACTTTCTCATGCTCACTTTTCATTTAGGTTTGTCATCTACATATATATACACACATGCATTTTTTTCATATTTTTATAAATACATGTATATATTCATGTGCACACACCACCACACTGAGAAACAGTTCATGAGATACCTGCAAAAATACTGTTTCATGGGAACAATCTTTAGTCATTATGCACTGGGTTTATTTAAGATCTGACAAGATTCTAGCTATAAATAACAGATATTTAAGGCGATGATAATAAAAGGTTTGTAATGTATAAATAGGATTGTTATTTTTTTTAACTGTGGCATTATTTAGTCAACTGGCCAAAGAATAAAAAAGCTGAAAACGCAATTGAACAATTTTACCATTGTTAAATTGGAACCCTATGGGATAATCAAACTTTATAAATATTTCATTTTAGCTTGCTTTTGTATGTTTTATTTTTAATTTTAAAGGCACTTTAAATAAGTTTAAGATTCTTCCTAAAGAAAAGAAACTCCACTCTCTAAAATGACTAGCCAAAATCAGGGCTGTTCACTGCAATTGGCAAGCTTGGGGCTTTCTTTGATGTGCTTCCTACCACGTTTAATAAGGCCAAGCAGTTGCTTCTGATTCTGATGCAAAAGGTTTGTTTATAGCTGAGATCATGTATTTATGTAATGGGTTGTCTGGGTTTTCTGGATCTGTTTGCAAGTACAAAGTAAAATACACCATAATTTCTTTACATTTTTCTTCACATTTTGACCTTCTCTAGCCAGCAAAGTAAGAGGCACAGGCACTAGCAATCCTGGCTAGCAGGTGCACTCAACATACAAGTCTCATTGCTGTTTCTCAGAAAGTCTTTGGGTTCAACCCTCCTCTCCTCTCATTTTCCTTCTTCCTCTCGCACACACATCTTTATTAAAGGAGGAAGATTGTTTGTGTTGCCTTGCTCCTGATCAGCCCATTTAGGAACGTGCAGAGCTTTCTGTGCAGTGTAGTGGTCACGTGAGTGACACAGGGATGGTCTTGCTCCCAAGAGCACCTGGAGGTCTAGCATGTTTACAACAATGACCCCAGCTCAAGGCAACCAAAGTTAAAACCATCCTAATCACACCCTGCAGCTTTTCTATTGAGCCAAATGACCACATTCACAAAAGCCCTGCTACTGTCTTTGCAACAAAGGACAGTAGTACTGGTGACAGTTAGAAACTGACTTCTTCCTAAGAATATTTTCATTTTGTTGCGTGGAGTAAACCAAAACGTACTTTACCTGTACTGCACCACAGTTAAGTTCTGCTCCCCACAGTGCCTTGCACATCGGATATACCTCATCCAGCTTGACTTACTGGGTTCTCCACCATCAATAAAGTGCTGCAGTGTCCCATCTTGGTCATATATCTGGAGGAGATGTCACAAGGTCAAGTAGTTAGAAAAAATCATCAGCAATCATTTTCACTGTTTTGCTGGTGTCTCTCTGTGCCTCTTCCAGGAATTTATTGCCATAAGATTTGTCATTGCATATCGATGCTCTTAGAAATCTACATGGAACAGCAGAAAAGTATTTTGGGGGATGCAAGTTTATCATTTTTCTTTTATCAAGCCAATCTTTTTATATTAAACATATTTGTGGTGTCTCAAAGATGTGACCATGTTTCCCAAAGAATATTTAACCTATTTTGACAGGCTGGCCTTAAATAATGAACTGCCAGATAAACAAGAAAATCTGNAAAAAAAAAAGACAGCATTATGTCTCTGTTCTGCACTGGATGCTCCCTCTGAAACCAAAGAATAAAATTGCTCTGGAGGCTCTGAAATGAAAAGATACATGTTTAATGCACATCTGCCCTTCTGGATGCTAAAAAAATCTTATCTATTGCTGTTAACAGTATTCTGTAATTTTCAGAGTTCAGTTAGCTAGAAGAGACCCAGTTAAAAAAGTAAAATTGTAAAACAGAAAATTGATTTGTTTTACCTCAAACCAGGACATTTAGGAAGNGTACTTTACCTGTACTGCACCACAGTTAAGTTCTGCTCCCCACAGTGCCTTGCACATCGGATATACCTCATCCAGCTTGACTTACTGGGTTCTCCACCATCAATAAAGTGCTGCAGTGTCCCATCTTGGTCATATATCTGGAGGAGATGTCACAAGGTCAAGTAGTTAGAAAAAATCATCAGCAATCATTTTCACTGTTTTGCTGGTGTCTCTCTGTGCCTCTTCCAGGAATTTATTGCCATAAGATTTGTCATTGCATATCGATGCTCTTAGAAATCTACATGGAACAGCAGAAAAGTATTTTGGGGGATGCAAGTTTATCATTTTTCTTTTATCAAGCCAATCTTTTTATATTAAACATATTTGTGGTGTCTCAAAGATGTGACCATGTTTCCCAAAGAATATTTAACCTATTTTGACAGGCTGGCCTTAAATAATGAACTGCCAGATAAACAAGAAAATCTGGATGTAAAGCCTGAATTAAAATGGCTGGAACATCTGAGCAAGGGGCAGTAAAGGGATACTAAACAAAAAGTATCCCTTCCTTCACATCTCAGTTGCAGCAAAAGCATGTGCTTCAGCAACCTCACATGATACATTAGGGAGTTACAGGATTTGTAATACCAAAACACATGAGACTAGAAGGAAAAAGACAGTTAAAGATGCCCTTAAAATCTCCCTTGAGACATATAATTTTTTGAAGTAGTGAATGAGAAATCAGCCCAGAGGGAATCATAGCTTTCCTAAACATGACATCCCTGCTGAGGACATGAGAGTTACCTCAAACCAGGACATTTAGGAAGTGCTAATCCTGGTAAAAGCACACAGTCTCACAAGACTTTTGCCTGTTATGCAATTACTCTGTGATTTCAGAAAAGCATCTGAACAATTAGGTACTTATCTGAAGCAAACCTGATCTTAGATCTATTGCCCTGCCACAAATGCCTTTAAAAATATTACCCCGGAAATGTTATCCCTTTTGAAATTGTACGAGTACAAATTGATCTACATTCTTGAATGTACTAATTCTATTAATTAAAGAGGAAGCACATTTATTACGTTGAATATTTCTAGAGCAAGCAAGTTAATAATTTTGTGTTTTCATTTCAATATCAAGAAAATAATCTCAGAAATTATTTCTGATTTATTAAATGAGTGTTTCCTACAATGTACACAAAAACATACACAGAAACCAGAATCTAGTTCTCCACACTGCCACATGAGTCTCAAATTCAGGACTCAGCCTTACTTTTGCTTTTGAGCAAGAGGGACTGGGAGTAATCAGGACCAATACATCCTTTGCTAGAGCATGACAGGCAGGAAAATCAAGTGTCTACAGAGATCCTTATAATTTGTTCCCAAGTACCTGTGACAAGGACCAGTTGGAATTTTGCCATATTCTCCTGAGTTGGAGAAACAAGATGCTACCCCAATGTGCACGGAGTGGTGCAATAAAGTCAGAGACATCAGAAGGAGTTCTCAGAGGCAAATACTCCAATACTGGGGATTTGGTTTATCTTGTATATAGGGTAACTTGCTAATTATCGGCAAGGACCTCTTCTTACAGAAACATGTTAGTATATGTTGAAATACGTTGAATACATGAGCAAAATATACTAAACAATAAAAATCTATACTGGAAATGGAAACGTTTTATNAAAAAAAAAAGAGAAGGAAAAGTTAATGAATAACAGTGCTTGGCTGGGGCCATTTTGGCAAAATCTATCCAAACAGTCTCAGCACAATGTTTATTATCTATTCATTTACATGGTGCTTACTAACATAGCAGTATATGGCTTAACATTAGGCAAATACGATTCTCATAAATGAAGAGCTGATAGCCTCCTAATCCCCAGATGATAAGAAATAGGAAAGACAAAGAAAACTGCTGTAATGAGTACTGACAGTCATATCTAGACACATTGGGACCTACTCAGAACTTTGTATATATGGACAGTCGTGAACTGACATGAGAAATTACAACCTGCCATGACACGCAGGACTGGAGCTTTCTCAGGCCTTGGTCTGGAATAGGAAGGACTACCTTACAAGCAAGACTGAGTATTTTCAAGTACTTTATTCTTGCGAGTACTGATGCATCAGTCATACTACAGTCTCTTTTCCTAGGGGGTTACTACTGACACTGCAAATAAAGCTACATAGTCAGAATCCATCCTGCAGCATTCTTAGCCTCGTTCCTGCAGGAATGAAAACCCAGATGTAAAGAAGCAGCTTTCCCCAGTCTTAGAAGAGAAATGGCAACACTGTGTTGTATCTATTTATTTGTGAAATTACATAATACAGGTTAAAATCTGAAAAACTTAACTGATATGTTGTTATTATTATTCATATTATTACTGTGCACCCATTCTTAGTAATTTTACAGTCGCTTAAATCTGGGAAACACTATATATAATCAACTGAAGAAACCACCATGAGGGAGTAAATTACAACCTGCAGTAACAGAGGTACAGCAAACATGTAGCTCAAGTTGTCAATACAGCTATTATAGCAAACTATATGGATATACGTATTCACCTGCATCTCTATTACACATGCATATACACTTAAGCACTCATAGTATCTATTAAAAAAAAACTACTGAAGAATCCTGTGGTAAACTGATTTTACTGAAAATCTTTGACTGACTCATGAAATCACTATATCCGTCTACGCTGGCATAACTTTTAACATATTGTAAGAGACTCGTGGCAAAATAAAATACCATTTCTCCAATTCCCTATGGAGAATGCATGTATTTTTTTTTTCTGTATCTCACAACAGTCATTGATCTAACTGGTGGGGAAAAAATTTAGCTGTTTCAGTTTTCTACTTTGGTTACACGAGAAAGTGCTACCTATACTGCTCAGTGGATCTTTTCCTCCTTCTGACCCAAAATACTTGTTAAGTGTTGGTTTTGTTGAGTTTTAAGGTTGTGGGGGTTTTTGCTTTTGCTTTACATTTTTCAAAGCTTTTCTTTTTTATCGTCTGTTGCAATTCTGAGGAGGGCAGCAGACTACTGGCAGGACTGCACTCACCTTATTACTTGACATATCTTGTATTCCTCCTTAGTAGTTCCCATGTAATTACTTAATTTATTAATAGGCTCTTGACTGTTTACTGGTAGTTTACCGGTATGTTACACATCAAGAGATTCAGAATGTGAAGCTTATTATTATTCTACAAATTCAATTCTTTTACTTCAGAATACAACAGAAACAGCTTCATTTTACAAGAAACTAAATCCAAAGTGTAACCAGCATAATTCAAGTCTTCTTTTTTCCACTTTTTATACTCCTTTCCTTGCAAACACTAATTTACTCAGTAACCAAGATGTAAATACAGAAAGGCATGAGGGGTATGATAAAATATCTTACAGGGTGCCACTGATAATTCTCACAATCTACACATGCATTCTAGCTGGGAAATGTGGAAAAAAGCAGGTTGGATGATAGAGTACTGATACTGGTCAGATTCAGCTTGTAATGGGGTGTAAATATAAATTAAATATGAAGGCTTGGATTTATTTCTTGTTGGATTGGTTATGGATAATTGTTTGGAGGCTGTAGATACTGAAACTTATAATAACAATGACGATGATGATAACACATATAGGTGGTAACTGTGTAATTTCTAAAACACACAGAGTTTCGTGTGAGTGATGCCCTAAAATCTGTGAACAACTATTACTAAATAAAATAAATAGCCGTTGCTGGAACATCTGTCACTCTGGCAACATACCAAGTCTAGGTAGGACCATGTACAGTATACCATTTAAGTAGTATAACAGATAAGAAAAAGTGCTAAAGAGCCTTCTGAGAACTCTCAATTACTTCAGTACTGACATAGTATTGCTCACTTGAATAGAGGACGCGTGTAATTCCAAAGCTAAAGACTGTTGTGCCAGTTTCTGATGTAGATGCCACAGGTTTTCAGAATAAAGGAGCCCAAATGTAACAGCACAGCTGCAGAGAAAGTCAAGTGATGAAGCAATTAAAAGCAATTTCACAGGAGAAACAGGGAGAGCAAAAATGGTTAGCTCGTTGGAGTTCTTTCCTCTCTATCTGTTGCTTTCCTTTGTTCTCTTTCCATGGCCTGATAACAGATTGTGTCTTTTGAAATTCTGCCTGCATTCTATTCAGTCAAACAAAAAGGGTATTAGCATACAATCTAATTGACCTCTCATTTTCCTTGCAGGCAGAGGGAGAAAAGACTGGTCCTGAAAGTGGAATTTTTCTTTGCATGTATATTTGTATTGTAAAAGTAGCTGTTAGAATAATTTTCTTATGTTGTAAGACATCAAAAGAGATGTGAAGAAAACCACAAAACATTCAAGAATTAATTCTTACCATTAGTAGAGAATCTAGCTTTTTGCTCTTCACTGCTATTCTCACTGACATTGCATGCATAAGGTCATAGAATTTTTGAATCACTCAGCATTAGCCTTCTCCTCCCACAAGAAGTCCTACCCTTGACTTCAGAGGGAAGAGTCAAGATAGCAAGGAGTACTTTTGATGAACACATACATTTCATAAATCATCAGCCATATGGTTAAAAACCATGGAAATACTCTAAACTACTAAAAATGCAGAGAAAAAGGTTGTGACTGTCTCATGAAACAGACTGACATGTCAGATATGGTAGCATCGTTACAAGTTATGGATGCATTCTTTCAATAGCAATGTATGCACCTACCAGCTACAGTAACACCGAAAGCTTCGGCCTTTGCTGACTTGGACATCAAAACTGAGTAGTGTCTGAAGTAGGTAAATCTCTGTACTGTGAGACCTTGTTTTTGACCTAACAGCGCTACAACATCCTCTACAGGTGACCGTACCCTAAACAGAAGTTGACAGTAATGCCAAAAAGAGCAATGCTTCATAAGCCTGGGTCCTTAGTTGACAGTCTGTAGAAAGTGTGCAATTATGGAAGATTACATTCTGAGACTGGACTTATAAAGCCTATTCTTCACACTACAGAGAGCAGTCTTGCTTGCGTCCCTTTGTCACAGCCAGCAAGACCCACTGCCTGGCACGTGATCTTTCTGATGCACCATAAACTTCAGAGTCTGGTTTCCTCCCTGGGGACCATAAATCTTCAGCCATTCAGGCCGTGCTTCTCTGTTCGTTCACTTATTTGGATGTTTGGAGGAGAAAACTACAGGCAAAAAGGTCCAGGGTCTGCGTATTTACTCTGTGTCTTTTGGGGCTGGTTCCACTATTTTGATTATGTCCTTTGAAGGAAACTGCCATATTTTTATTTTTTTTTTAAATTTGCTTTGTAGCATTGTAAGTAACGTTGAATATATGTATGCTTTGATACGTTGGGGAAGAGTGTTCAGTGACATTAGTGGTAGAATAGAGCTCTATGGCCATCTTTACAGATGACAAGGAAGGTTAGTTCTTCTGTGAAGCAGAAGAAATAGCAAACAGTCACTTTTCTGAAAAACTCTGAGACTCACACAGGTAAGCGTACAGTAAAATTCAGTGATTTGAATTGCCTAAGGCAGTGATCTTTGAGCAAAATGCCAATGGGCTCTAGTGTTCATGTATACATGTATACATTATTTATTTGTTAACATTTCTAATCATGTCAAAATGAAAGCAAACTGAATCATATGCATGACTTGATAACTTACTCATTTAGATTGGATTCTGTGTAATACACTGGTGCCTAGCTCCCCTTGAAACCAACACACTGTGAAAGGACCTCATTATCCAGGAAGTTTAAGATTCCAGAAGATACTTCAGGAAGTGAGAGTGGAGACAATGAGCAAAATTCCCTGAATAAATTACATTTAAGGAGCATAGTTAGTGCTGAAAGTAAAACTACAGCTAGGTTCATATTTGATGATAAAAATTGTTTGAATAATGAATGCTTTTAGATTTTAAGTGCCTTTAGTATTTATTAGGAACTGGGCATCCAATGTAGAGGAGGAAGGGCCTTCTGAACATGCATCTTCTCCCTGCTACACATTAAACAAGAAAGTTGTGCAGGAACAATCACGCATTTAGCCATCACATCTTTCTCCTTTCATTCACTCGCTTGGTGATCAAGTCAGGCTGTTCTTGACTTGCAACTCACAAACTTTTTAAGAGCAACTCTCAGTCTCTCTATATAAAGGAAAACACGAAATATAATGAAACTCAGAAGCAAATTGAAATGCATGGAAAAGTCTTCAAATACATCTTAACTAAAAAGAGATGCTGATGCTGATAGATAATAACAACATTATATAATCACATCCTTTAGAAAGACCATATCTCAAAAACTGAAATAATTTGTAAATGACATGCTATCTTTTATATTATCTACACAGTAAACAGGCAAATTATACCCAGTGTAAGGAAACATCTACTCATCACATTGTGATAAGTCTACCTTTGATGTCTAATAAATATTATTGAATCTGTAACATGAATAAGACTGGTATGAAAGAATAGTAGTATGCATGTCAGCAACCTCATTTTACCATAAGCAGAAGCCTTTGGATAGATTCCCTATTCCTCTATTTCCGAAAGACTTCAGTTATAAATGGTACTCACATATTCTACTGAGGTTTGACAAGACTAAAACTGATTTGTTCTGTCACTTAAAATATGCTTTCAGATTCTTTATGGACAGATATCAGAATTAAGAATATAAATACAGATAACATCTAAACTTGTTGGCTTACGATGAAATAAAAATTCTTTATTTTTATTATGTAGACAGTGAAAGCTAGCTACTACAGCCTTTATATGTATGTGAAATAAATCTATGTCAATAACTAGTTACTTGCTTCAAAATGCTTTTATTTTTTAAATAACTGGGTAATATTTTGTTGCCATGTAGAAAATGCAACATTTCATTCAAAGAATGACTTTTACTTTTGCAATTCTTGTATTGCATGCAAAGTCCTGTCAATTTCTTTATACTGTGAATTATCATGAAGATTTCCAAATGTTTTTAACTGCACTGAGGCATTCTGAACTGCTGTAAGCTATTAGCAGCATAGAAATCTGAAATAAGTGAGCAAAGAGGAAACATTAAGAGGCCTCACTGGTTAAAATCAGATTAAAATGTTCTCCAACATTTGTTGGCAATAATCTCCCTGGGATGCAACACCTCTGTGAAAATCCACAGAAATGTATCCTGACAGCCAATGGTCTTTAACTGCTCACACTATTCAAAGCAATTTTCTACAATTAGGTATATCTGATATGGAGTGTACATCTTATAATATCTGCTTAATGTTTCTTCTCTTTAATCTAGCAGGCATCATGTAGCAAGTTTTATAAAAGAGAATACTTGCCAACTAATATTAAAAGCTATTTAGTTTTAATGTTTCTCAAAGGATTATAGCATACGAAACTATAAACATTGTTTTGAACTGTCTCTGCTAGGTGAAAGGCTTCATCTCTCACTTAGACCCCAGTCCAGCCAACACTTACGCACATGTTGTAGTCCCATTGATCTCAATGGGACTACTCGTGTGTGAAATCAAGCATCTGTGAAAGCGCTTGGAGGACTGGGGCCTTATTCCAGAAAGTGTCACGAGAGCAATGCCCTGCTGATTATGTGGACTTCATTAATTATTTTTTTTTTTCAGTCAAGTCTCAATGGTTTGTTTTGATGCTAGCCCACGGAGGTCCTGGAATAGGGAAGAACTGCGTGTAACACAAACCGGTGTTACCCAATAACAGGGCGAAAAGGAAAAGACACAAGGCAGGAGAAACACACATGAAGATGGAAGTTTGCACACATTCAAACAGGTCTGTAAAGGACCAGTGTCCCTGCAGTATCCGCTGATGTAAACGTGGCCTCTTTGGTGTGTGCTTTCTGACACATCCAGTGATAGGACAGAAAAAGTGGTGGCACTCCTGCCATGGGTGGTTCTGCAATCGCATTGGTATTTCACCATGCTCACTGCATTGCATTCCCATGCAGCCCTGGTAGCAGAAGACCATGGGGAGGCAATAGAAGGCAGTTGTTATCCACAGTCTCATCTGCGTGAGACATGGAGCATGAAGAGAAAAAATGTTGCCAATCAGTGCTCAGTATCCAAAGAGACCAGGGCAAAACAGGCTGAAAAGGAAAAGGTGATTTGAAATCAGGGAGGCAAGCAATCAAAGCTGAAATAAGCCAAACAGAAGACCCTCACACCAGTTGGCTGGTAGATACATATCCCAGTATACATATAAGGGAGGTAGTTACAAGAAGGCTGTAAGGTCCTGATGATAAAAACCCTCACTCATCTGGGGAGCCTCATTGAACTTAGTCAGTAATAAAGCTCCTAAAATGATACAGTGAACCAGGGAATCTAGACAGGTATGGTGATCTTTGTTGTCCCAGGTGCCTCTGAAAACATGACTGGTTCCTTTGCAAGATAGTGACAAAACTTTGACCATTCTTGTGCAGCTTCTCAAAACCTTTATGCATTGCGAAGTGAAATTTAAGAAGTGTTTGTTTCATACTATTTTGTTCTTTTACCAACAAACAAGTTCTCTAGGGGTCTAGAGTACTCTGGTCATTCAGCAAAGGTGTTCTTTCAGTCTATTTCCATACAGTTAATACACCCATCCGGTTGGACAAAGAATCAAACAGGCAAAATAGCTCACCACAAACATAATGTGATGGAGGACAGCATGCCAAAGCAGCATGTACAAGAACAAGTTTGGACAGATTTCATCACTCAGCAGCATCCTAGGCAATGCAACTGAAACAAGTGAGTGGGTACATAGCTCCTAAGGCGACTTACTGATAACTCCGTGACCTTAGAGAAATCAGTCAGGACCAAAGGACACATAAATGGAAATAATTTTAAATTGCCCTGTCTATTACATGAGAAGGACGGAAGCTGCAGGAAGAGCAAGGAAGGTCTGTTATTTGAATGTGACTTGGGGCTTACCTTACCACTGTCCAAGAGGGAGCTGATTACACAAAGAGAGAATAGGTTTTGATCCCTCATTCCTGTAATTTCCATCGAGTATATTTTGAAAACACGGTTCCAAGCTGTGCTTTGTGCATGGAACTGTGTTTATATGTGAATTAGCTCTTCCATGAAGATAGTAGATTTTTGACTTACAAATTCCAACCTCAACGCTTAGAGGTACTTTCAGACATACAATCATAAAATTGTCTAGGTTGGAAGGGACATGCTAATGTATGTCACACAGAATGTATGACACAGCCATCATTCTGTGAATGAAGCCTGCTGGATCAGGGATTTGGGGGTGCTGTGCTTTTTTTGGTTTTGGTTTGGCTTGGTTTGGTTTGGTTTGGTTTTTTCCCACTTTGAAGCACTTGGGGCTTCTCATTCTTTTCTTACCTTTAGGATCTTTTAAAACTCCAATACCATATTCCCCCTCAGCATTTTAAGAATCAGTTTAGGAAAGTTTTTGTCTTCTCAAGCACGGAGCTCCCAGAAACTCTCAACCCTGCAGTAAAACTGGCAAAAATCCCTCAGCACGTTAGACTTAAAACTGCCACTGAAGTCAATGAGGCTCAAATTGGAAACGTATATGCCTACCTGTTTTTGAAGCGGGCAAAAGCAGCTATAACTTGCTCTTTTGAAGCAAAACTTCTTGCCTTGAGACAGGGAGTGCTTCTGTTTCCTTGTATGCACCATGAGAGACTATGGTCTCATCTGAAGTTGGGCATTTCAGGGAATCGTGGAATCACTGGGGTTAGGAAGGATCTCTGGAGACCATCTCATCAACTCACATGATGGTGATGACCTCCACCACCCTTACTTTGGAATTCCAGCATCATGGTTCATGGGTATTTTGTGAGAAAAAAAGGATCTCAAAAAACCCCTTAATTCAGAAATGAGTTACGTATGAAAAAAACCACTGTGAAATGAAAGCCTGTCCACAAGTAACCTCACTTTCAAGCAATGTCAAGAATATTACTTTGTTCTGACAAAAGCACTGCTACCTACTGTAATGGTTATGACCCACTTAGAAGGGCTTCGCACTGGACTAACATGCAAACTGTTATATACAGGTCTCTAAAACTTAAGTTTCCGCTAGTGTTTCTGATGGCCCTGAGTACCCTGCTGAGTCTCCACTGGCTGCTCCAGAAGGCAGACAGATTTCCCTAAGTTCTCTGCTTTACTATCAGCCCAGTCTGTATGTCTTAGACACTTTCCAGAATTTAAAATTAAGCACCCCTGTTCAGACGCTGGAATTGCTCTGTAGATGCCTGGGTTCAGGTCCTGCTATGAAAAAGCTTTGTCACATGACTTACAGCAACTACTTAAACTCTGTGTCTTGGCCCCACGGTTCTAGAAAACAGGGGGTTTGATACTTCTTTTTTGTGCACTCTTTGCTAATCCTCACTCTGAATTTGTAAGTAAATACAGTGTATGTGTAGAACATCTATTTGCGCAGAGCACCCATTTACTACTGCAGTACAGACTTCACAGACAATTCTTGCAATCCCTTTTTAAACATCTCAATAAGGCTCACCATAAATGAGGAATTTCAGTAAAAAATTACACATTTTAGAAAATATACTTAATTCCTTTGTGAGTTTTAAATAATGAGGTACACTGATATTTTTAGTTTGGAATATTTTGGAATGTCTGGAATGCTAAGTTCCCCAGATGATGATTAAAAGGTCAAGTAATAAAGTGTATGATAAACTATGTCTGAGATTCCTCATAAAATAAATGAGTAATGGCTGTACAAACTGTGGCGCCATGTTTTTGTATTGAAAAAATGCCTGTGCTGTATTGTTCCTTCAAATTTGTTAAATTATAGGATCGTCAGAAAACCAGCATGGTGATGGTAAGTTTGCAACTGCTTTGGGGCTGATGTTGGAGTCAAGAAGCAGATGAAAAGGGTGCATTAAGAAGTAGTGCTGGTGTTGCTAATGGACACGTCGTGGAGAATGTGAAAAGAATTTTTTTTCTTGCCAGAGTGCAGGTCTGGTATTGGTAAGTATCATGTTAAGTTTCTTTGGAAAAGCGTTTGTTTCTGTGAGGATTATAACATTAGATTAGACCATTGCTTGAGTCACAATCACAGGAGCCCTCCAGAGCTGTTAAGCATTTGGCATATCTCACTTATCTCTAAGGGTGGCAGGGGCCATCAATACAAAGTGGACCATCAATCAATCTGGGGTCTTCTTCAGACATTGCCTGTCAGCTGATCAGAGGAGGACTTTAGAGAATCAGCTTTCCATTATCAGGATTTGGTCTGTGATCAGAACAAGCCACTGAACCTTTTACTTTTCACTTGGCAAAAACATACACACTGGAAAAAAGTCCTGACAGTTCATTCATTTTGCTCCATCACTGGAGCCAGATGATGTTTGACTGGAGAGACCCACCCTCTTTGATGTTGTGCTCTTTTGAGAGTGCCCTGCTGTGAAAAAAATTTTCTCCTTCCAAATTAAAGAGAAATATTTCTGTGTCCAGCTGTTAAATGTGACGTTTGCCATTTTTCAGTGCGTTGGCTTTGTGCCATCTCCCAGGCTGTGTTTCAAGCCTATCTTTTTCCCTTCTCCTTCTCAGCAGCAATAGCCACAATGTGTTAGTGTCTCCAACTTCTACATAACATCAACACCAAGAGGGACAATACAAGTAATACTGCATTGCTCTGAACTATAGTAGCAATATTTACACACATTTCTTCTGATTTTTTTAGTTACACAAGCAATCATTTTATTTCATTAAATGAAGGATAAAACCCATAAATACAATCTACCTATGAAAAGCTGACCAGTTTCATTCTGATTGCAGTAGGCAAACCACGCCGAAGCAAAGCCTCTGTAGAATACATTTACCAACTAAATGAGTGTGGATGTTATTAAAACTTGTTTCATGTGTACTGAGTCCACATCAAAAAAATGGCATCCGTTCAGCAGCCCTAGCTCTGTTTAAATTAAGACAAACTTCTCATGAAAGCTTGAATAAACATTTAGGTTTAAGTAATCAAGAAAACCTGTATCTTCTCATATTTATTAAGTGTAATTTTCGGAGTTATAAAAACCACTGTCACGAATCGTGTATACTGTAAATAAAGGGTGGACTCATCATTACTATGTTTTGCCTATCTATTGAGGTGGATGAAACACAACAGGTTCCAACTGCTCTCCAGCTCAAGCTTTTCTTCATCCTTTTCATTTCCATATTCGCTGACATGGGAAAGGATCAATGCTTGATAGATTTTGGCAAGCTTATTGTTGCAAACCTACGTTTTGTAATTAATCCCAGGCTATGACCAACAAATCTGAGTAACGGCTCGTGTTACATCTTCATGCTGTGAAAATTGAAACCTGACTGAGAGCCTCAATGGATGGGAATGAAGCATTTATTTTGGAAAATTACATGGATGATAACAAAAATTAAGCATTTCCCTTTTAGGTATCCACAGTCCAGATTCATACAATAAAAAAGATAGTCCAGAAAGACTAGATCTAGAAACAAGCAGTAAAGCTGTAGCCTGCTCCTGATTTGCACTACACGTGGCACTCATGAACTCACTTATTAAAACTGTAGAATGATAGAGATTTACAAATAAATATAAATTAGTCTCACTACAGGAGGCTTGCAGGGAGCCAAGCTACATTCTGCAGGGCTTCAGTCAGTTCTCAGAAGCTATCTGGTATCTAGCAAAGACAGTGCTGGGACTGGAGATGTCTAAGCAACACAGAGATGCTGGCAGAAACAGTGTTGGTAATTCAACAGGAGGCATGTTTCCCTGTTCCTAGAATGAATCAAACACTGGCGCTCCTAAAATTAGGTACAACATATATACATGCTCTATGAATGGTTATATTTGGATCTGTGTGTTACGCTGTTCTATGACTGCAGAGCACCTTGTTACAAGAATATCGTCTGTGCTGTTATGGTTCTTCCTCTGTCCTTATTTCTAACTAGATTAAGAAATATTTTTTTTACCATTAATTCCAACTTTCCCTTCTGTCCCTAACAATGTTATTCAAAATTCTCTTTTCCTCTCCATGCTCCTCTTTTCTGCCCCTCATGTTATTAGGGCAGTGGAAAAACATCCAGGAATGCCTCATTAGAGTGAAAAACAAGGACAGACTGCAAAGGTTTTCATTCACCTTTTTCTCTATTCAATTCTGCATTTTTCTGTTTCATCTTTAACACTATGCAATTTACCTTTATCCCTCCAGTTTTTCCCAGCTCTGCTGTCAGTGCCAAAATAATTTCAGGTAAAATGTTTTAAATGAAAATATTTAGATGTCTTATGTAGGCTAACAAAGATGCAGCAGATGTGTTTTGGAAACAGGAAAGCAGTTTGAGCAGCAAGTGTACCGGCCTTAGATGTTGACTTTTTTACAAAGGAACTCAAAGCAGATGAGTTAATTAGATACCAACGGAACCAGTGACTATAAAACATGCTGAAAATTTTAGCAGTTAAATGATTCATCCAAAATGAGTTTTATTTTTTCCCCAAGTCTAAATTCTAAAAACAAAGCAAAATAAACCAGTTCTTTTTTTATTATCTTCCCACTATCCACAAAGTTTAACACAAAGGGAAAATTAATCACTATTTAGCAGAGCTGCATGCAAAATTATTTTACTGGATATAGCCCAAACCTCACAATGTTTGTAAAGCAATAACAATAACAAAATGTTTTGGAGCAAGTTTGCTTTTTTTTTAATTAAAAAAAAAAAAAAGACATTTGGATGATTTCAAGATTTTATAAACCATAATAAAATGTTACATTATACTGAGCTTTAGAACTGAAAAGAGTTCTGGACTGAGAAATGAACTTCCTGTTTAGAAAATGTAAGAACAACATGTTTAGATGATTTTGAACCATCTTCCCCAAAGTTTTAGTCATCAGAAGTTTCTCTGAAACTGACATTTTTACGCAAATATTTTCAGTTTCTCAGCTTTCTCTGGAAAAAAAATTTGCTTTCCTTGGAAAACCCCAACAATTTGTAACTAGTTATCTGTTCTATACCAGCGATAGGCTATTAAAGGCATACATAAAAACAGTCATGGCACCTAAGAGCTTGCAATCTAAAAGACACAGATAAGGCTAAATGAATTGGGAGACCCAGAAAATGTGATGAAAGCCTAACCTTTCCCCACTCCTTTCTTGTCTCTTTCTCCCTCATGCATAATCACAAAAAATCTCACTTAAATACAAATTGATTAATAGGGAGTGCAACATCATGGTTTTCCTAAGCTAAGCAAGAATTGCTGCACTTCTCCTCTACCAGAAGAGAAAAGCCTTGGGTCTCCCAGTGGGGTACAGAGCTCTACCAACTCCCTCCCACCCATGGAGAAAATAAGCTCTGAATCTACATGAAGACAAGCTAAAATCTAAGTTATTTTTTGGCCAGCTACTATCCCTGGAACATGTTCATGCTAATGGCATGCAAATGAGCCCTTGCTCAATTTCTTTTTCAAGGCCCACAGACTGCATACTTACTGTATGGTGCTGACTTTCCTAACTGGCTTGATCACTACACTTGTAAGATGAGAGATTATTAAAAATAACTGTGCGCCGACTCTTAGCTGCACACTCAGGTTAACTATTTTCAAAGAATTTGATGAAGTTGTAATAAAAATCAATTTATCAATAGAAAGAAGCACTTTTTGTTCTCTAGCAGTAGATTTATGATTTCATGTAAACATGAATGTCCTAGAGCTCACCCTTTTTAATAAGGAGTCTTTTAAAAGACATAAAATATTTGTCCTAATGAAGTAATGGTTTCCTAAGGTTTTGCTTCTTTTCTGTACTGCCTACAGTTTTATGTCTTTGTTGAAATGTGTCACTTCTTAAATTATGATGTTTTCCTAAGTCTACTATATTCTTTTTCTAACCCACACTAAGAAAGCACAATTGTCAGACATTATGTTTTGAGGGCGAACTGACCTCCAACATATTGTGGATAACATAAATTTCATATTTTATAGTTATTTTGAAAACATTCCTAAATTCAAACCCCTTGGTTGCTTAGTATCTTGAACTCACTCCACCTAACAACAGTAAACTAAAGTGGCCAATGTTTTCAGCCAAAAATCAAAGTAAAAGGTGAGAGGAGAAGACAAAAAAGTACTTTAGCATTAGGCAGTCACTGCTATTACAGTCACGGCCAGCTTAAGATAAGACACTGTTCTGAGACAGCCCAAACAGCTGCTGCAATCCCAGGACTGTCATCTTAGACTGTTCAAATTTGTCTAAAAACTCCAAGAAACTGGGAGTATGGGAAGAGTGAGACAGGAGAGGTTAATGCACTATGATTCTAGCCTCTGCTGACTCATTCTGTCAAAAAATACCAGGGATCATCCAGTAGCGTATGACAGTATGTCACTGTGGAAGATTTTGCTTCTTTTTCTCAAAGACTTTTCATTCGCTAGTAGAGAGCAGAGAAGGATGTGAGTTATTCCAGGCTTCAAAGGAAAGACATTTATTTTGTCCAGATAAGTAAATTGTCTAGTAATCCCATGTGGCATCTGGATAGGAAATATATTATACTTACTAGAAAATTGAGTAAATCCTTGGAATCAAGGACGAATAAACAAACTGACTGAGAGGAAAAGACACTTACCAGAGGCTTAATAACGAGGTACATTCAGGAGCATTCCATAATTTAAAGGCTAGTTGCTCAGTGAGCAGGACTAATGAAGCTTGGCTTTAGTATGGATGTGTGTTCTTTGTCCCCAGAATTTTCACTGCTGTAACAATCTCCACTTCTGCACTGATTCCAGTGCATAACACTGATATCTAAACCACTGATACCACTAGAAGTTCAGCACGTGGAAGCACAAAATGGACAGCGGAGTCACTGCAGATGCAAGACAACTAGTGCCCTGGGATATCTAGCCTTTTGATGTGTAGGTAGGCAGGAGGTGTGGTGGTGACAAAAAATGCTCACGAAAACTCCAGTAAATTTTGCTCAATAGTGAAATATAGATTGGGTCAGTGACCTTTGTTGATCCCCATTAATACCGATCTGCATCTTCGATAACCTTCTCGACAGCATCCCAAAAGTGTATAACTACTTTTAGAAGTCACATCATGAAATGTGAAGTAGCAAGAAGGTGAAATAAGGAACAGTGCTGGGCAGAAGGGTCACAATATACAGTTTGCACAGGCTTAACAAATCTCATGTGCGGGACCAATTGCACAGGCAAGTGGTCCAGATGCAGTTGCCATTTTCCCGAATCGCTGGAAATTTAAGCTGATGCATGTTTGAAAAAGCATCAGTTGCCATGACAATACAGAAAAGAGTGTGCCCTGTATGCTTTTCATATTTGACTTCACTGTATATACAGGATATCCTGTATTATACAGAATGTCTGGCAGTCCTGAAAGAAGAAAATGACATTTCCTGTTGTCACTTACTTTTTTGCTACTTTTTCCACATTTCTGCAGATTTAACATATATACCTATTACATCAAATCTGGTGAAAATGAAGGAGGGATTACCATCTTCATAGTACTATAGTTATAGCTAATTTACAAATAAATTCCGATCAGTACAGGTAAATCATTAGCCATAACATAATTCAATTGTAGATACATTTCATATTCATCAAATTTAAACGTATTTTTGTTGACATAATTTCTCACCCTAAAATGTGATTTCTCTAAAAATGTTAAAAATCAATGGACACTAAAAAAACCCTCAGATTCTAATAAAGATTTTAACATTGTAAATCAGATCTAAATCAGACCCAAAATTACACTGACTTGAGCAAATCTTAACACACAAAACTCCACGGAAGGACTAAATATAGTGTCAAAAGACATCATGCTCCACAATGCAGAAAGCATCTACACTTCAGTCTTGCAATTATGGTGTAAGTCCTCTGAAAGTCTGTACAATAATAACCAGCAGCAAGCAGATAGCTGGCAGATTTTTAAATTATTGTGGTGATGGGAGAAAGAGCAGGAAGACCCTTCATCACTTGAAACAAATGATTGTAGCACTTTTCACCTATAATATTGCAAAAGATACATATTGCAATTCCCATTTTACACCTGAGGTAAACCATGCCATTAGCAATGCAACCCTGCCTAAACACTCTGTCAGCTTTAATGGCACATCTACATATACAGTGCACATAAATGAGAAAAAAATCCAAACCTCATCTCATGCATCATTCACATATTGCACATGGTCAGTCCTGAGATTTGTATTGATTTAATATCTTTGAGAGCAGAAATGAACAGAACTCAACAGATCCATCACGATGCAATTATCCAAAGTTTTTCTTTTAAAATGCATCTATGTTTGGTCCCTTCCAAAATAATTTTAACTGTAAATTTGCAAGTGTCTCAATTATAAACTGCACAAATCTGAACTATAACAGTCAAAGCTCAACTGTTTTATAAATACATTTAAAATATGGCATTAATATAAAAATCCTGTATCATACAACCAAAACAAATTAATATAACTTGCTATAGCAATAACCAGATCATTTTTCCAAACAAATAGATAAACTCTATCATGTCATTTTGAACTTCTTCTGACCTTCTGATGGTTACAATCGGGAACAAATGTTATCCAAGAAAAATATTGGTGGTTCTGCATTTACAAAACAGAGAATGCTTAAATTAAGCAGCCTTTGCTTAAGTAGACATATCAGATGCATTGCACAGGAAGAGATACCAGGACAGTTTTGTTTTCACATGTATCAAGTATAATCACAGATTTAAAATCCTACTGATTTAAAGCATATCTACCCTGCAACCTGAGACTGATGCCAACAAATCTGTCCTCTAGGTGTAAATTAGCTATCTATCTGAGCCACGACAGCAGGGTAATCACAGCAGCATGGGATGTACTTAAGGCTATTTGCCACACTTTACTGTTAGTTTTGCATCCCATGGTAAGACCAGTAGTGCTGTAGTTACATTATTTATAAGATTGAAATAATTACACCAATTAAAGCTAGTTGGTTTGCATCTGCCCAGAGGTGCAGGCACATCTTTGGCTGCAATGTGACATGACCTTAGTGAAATTACAATAGGGGAAACTGATAATAAATATTGGGGCACTGTTGGTTATTTCCTTTCTTCATGTGCATTGTAAAATGAAGTTTGTTAGGGAGTTGAAGATAGGATACATTTCACATAAAAATTAACAAACTAAGGTTAGGTATATAAACTAACCCTATTACTCAAAATGTCCTTGTAGAGCGATGGAGAGAAATACGCACCATCAGAGGGCAATACGTCGTAAGCAAGGACTGAGATCAGAAACTTAACACACTGATATCAAATGTCAGTGACTGAGAATGCAAATACAACCTGCTATAAATTACCACACCCTGGGTGGAGTTCACCGAGATTAGTGCCCCAAAAAGTCACCCATTTCTGTACTGCTGCTATATTAGTTGCTTTTCCATGCTCTCTGAGAAAAAAGAAAAAAAGGTACAAACAATCTTTATGATTTCAGCATTTGAATGTGACTGTCACAGTGCCTTTTTGAGTAGCAAAACAAGAAGAACTTCTTTAAATAAATGCATTTATAAGTAAATGTATAGCATGATATTAGCCTTAAAGACTCTTAGCCTCCATTATTACTGGATTATGAAGCATGCTGACCACCAGTCAGGAGAAATTATGGAAGAAGTATTGCTCTTTTCCCCCGCCACTTTTTTTTATTATTTTATTTCAGCTTTCTTTCCAAATGTACTTCTCTCTCCTGCCTTTTTTTTTTTTTTTTCTTGATACAGTGTACAGCAGCAACAGCAGCTTTTAGGAGAGCTGTGGCTGTAATGTAGCTAAAAGCTACTTCCCTAAAATGACCTCTTCTACCCAGTAAATGATTCCAGCAGGGCAACAAAAGCAAAAGAAAAAAGAAATCACTTTCTGTCGTATTGCTCAAAAACCTACTGTGTTGGGAAAGCTTTTCAGAGACACGTGTAAAAGTAAAAAAAAAAAAAAAAAAACCAAAACAAAAAAAAACAAAAAACCACCCAAACCAACCAAACAAACAAACAAAAAAAAACCCAAAACCTAAACCAAAACTGAACCTGAAAGCATGCCACTTCCACTCAATTTCAAGAGCTCGCTGGCTAGCATGCTTCAAGTCATTCTCCGGAAACCTTGAGACAATATATGAGTGGCAAGGATATGCGTGTATCTGGAGTCCGACAATAATTGCATACCACTACTTGCATTGCAGCAAAATATTGATATTTCAAATGACAGTATAAAATAATATAGCCTAGTGAGCCAACTATTTCAACCTTATCAAATGGAGGAAAAAACTGTTCTACTTAAGACCAGAGGCTCTTATCCATCCACCAGGACAAGGGCCTGTGGAAAGTATAGTTTCCACCTGAAAGGTGTCATTTGCTCTGAACAGTCCCATCTGGTTGAACTGGGAGGGCAGGTGGGCTTCCAGTAAAGCAGCTGTGGCTCTCCTTGCACATCTGCTCTCTCCAAAGGCACCACACCTGGTCACCCAAAAGTTCCTGTACCACCACAGCCTTTTCCCATAGAGGACCTGAATTTATCCTGAGTTCTCCAAAGGCAGAGGTTTTTGCAGACCTCTTTCTTAACAGAGGAGAAATCATTGCTGTCAAAATTGGCTCTTGGGATGCAAATAATATTCAGTCTTGTCCAGTGTGAATGCCTAATTCTGCCCTCCAGTGAAGTCTAGTCAGAAAGACATAATCTGACAGAAAAATCACTGTGGTACTCGCAGCAGTATTAACTAACTGGGACTAAAACATGGGAGACAGGAGAGTGTATCTTCAAAGACCTGAAAAAAGGCACTAAGAAAAAAGACTTGTGTGAAACTATGTAACAGTGTCATCTAGTGACTCTTGCCATAATCTTACTACTCAGACAGTGCAACAAGCTACAAGGAAGGCCAGTTTTTACCCCGTTGAAGTGAGCTGTGCCCATGCTCTGCATTGACACTTGGTGTTCAGCTACAAGATTCCACAGGCCAACCGAGTGCTCACATACACCAATATGACCCTTGCAAACAAGTGTGTGATGAGCACACGACCATTCTTAACTTCCTATGTGGAAATCCCAGTTGGAATGCCAACAACAGGCATGGTGCAGGTCCTGTCTTGTGTCAGGGGAAGCATCTGTCACTATGGTGCTGAAATATAGCTCGTTATTATACCACCTAGGGAGACCCCTTTGAACTCAGTCCTCCACGTAATCTGCAGAACGTTTTGCAAGGTCCTGCAGACCACCAGGGAGCTATGGACAGCAGCTTAGTAGCCTCTGATGGAAGCACCTTCAGTTATGAGTAGGCATGTTGGCTGTTTTCTTACTTTGTTTTTAACATATGACTCTAACAACAAGCATTATGTATCTAAGTGTAATCTAAGTGTATCTAAGTGACTAGACTCAGTACCATACCCCCTTATAAGCATTCACTGAATGGGAACTACTCTGTTCATAAGGCTTGTGAGAGCCCATTAGAATGACACTGAAAGAGATTATTTTTCTTTTTTTTCTTGTTGTTATTCTTCTTGCCTTAAAGTCTGTTTCCCACATAAGAAAGCACATAACAAAAACCATTAATAAAAATGAAAAATCTTAACTAATATATTGGATTTTTTCCTTTTTAGAGTTATGAAGTTCTTCATAAAGCATAATACTTGCCAAAGAATACAGTTAAAGGCATGAGCATTTCATTATCTTTCCATTATAATTAATTAAACTGTCAGAAACATTGTCCAAAGAGCGTTTGGTCTAACAAACTTAGAAAATCTGGAAAATGTAATGCAAGTGTGACACTTGTCTGTAATTCAGAAATACCCCAGTTTACAGGGGTATAAACCACACTGCAATCTTTATCAGCTGCTTATAAAATAAAATAAAGTAAAATAAAATAAAATGTTAAGTTTAAGAGAACTGGATTTTTTTGCATATACTGGTTTCAAATCACATTCACCTCCTTCCTTTGCTTTACACCATACTGCTCAAGTGCTTTAAATGTTACAGATCAAAACTTAATGTAAGTTTCCAGAAAATTAAGCACAAGTTTTGTCATTGGTTTGATGATGAATTTTTCTGATTCTGCCATAAGCTTAACACTCAAAAATAAGTTTAAACAGAAAAAAAAGTCATCCAGTTTCAGATTTTCTGAGGTTTGCCCATCTAAATAGAGAACACCATTATAAATGGTTCTGCACAACTGGCAAATTGTGACACTATTTTTTTCTTCCTAAGACACTAGCATCTTCTATTATTCTAGTCACTGAGTTCTGTGCAGAGCCTTGATCATTGATTTTGGTGGCTTCAGGAATAGAATCTCAAGCCTTGCTAACATTATGTGACTCAGCCTAACATGTCACACCTGGGGACACCACAGTGATGCATCCTGGATAACAATACTTAAAACTCAGCTATCTCATGCTGTGGAGTATGCAGATGAAATAGCTCATTCAAAAATAACACAACCCAACACCTCATAAACATAAGAGAGATAGATCTTTTGTGACCAAAAGGCACAAGCATCTGATGACCATGTCTTTGATTTTGGCGGTACCAACTCAGCTTCATCTGAGCAGTTGTGTAATCTCACATCTAGTCCTAACTGGTTCAACTGTTGGCAGTACCAAACAGAACAGCCAAAAAAAGAAAAAGGAGAAAATACTTAAAGTAATGATTTTGGAGCAAGGTTAAGGCACAGTGAAGGAATAAAGAGGAAGAGAGAAGTTCCCAGATATGTGAAGGAGGCTCTTGGCTTTCATTTTGAAACAAAGTTATAAGCGCTTTTCTTTGCCAAAACAATCTTGGAAATATATAACAAAAGAAGAAGAAGGGGGGAGCGGGGAAGGTAAGAAAAAAAAAAAAGCTAGCAATACTTTAGCTCAGAAAAGTCCTGAAAGTCCTTTCTGAAATATGAATAAAAAACTCAGGCTGCCCTGCTTCCTTTCCCAAATCTGATCCAAGGGCAGATTTCTATTTCTGAAATAGAAATATGAAATTTCTATTTCAGATTTAAGTAATAAGCTTTCAGCAGAGCTGAACTAGCACCTTTAGGATGAGGAAATCTGAAGGCAACGCTAGCTGCTTTCAGGTCCTTCTTCTCAAGGGGTACACAGTGGCCAACACTACCACTTCCTCACACAGCATCTCAGGACCACTCATGTTCAGCAGTCAGTTTGTGCTCCTAATCCCCAACACTCTTGATCCTTCCTTTCTCACACTGCCTAGTTTCAGTTCTTCCTTTCCCCTGCTTTATCCACCCATTTTTTCTTTTTTACCTTCACACCCCCTTTTTCTCTCTCAGCCTTTTCATCCCAGCTCCACTCTGTGTTCCAAATGCATCATTCCTTTCTGAAACAGTGAAACAGTGAAGTAAGTGGCTGCCTCAACAATTTGACAACATAAACATAACAAATCCAAGAAAACTGTAAATTTTTTGGTCCCTTGAACCTCATCTTCTTTATTTGGTCTCTTCCATGATATCTTTTATGGCACCAAAATGACTATGTCTTAGATTTATTTTGGGAAATTTATTTCTGAGACACGACTCTAAGATGCTGATAAAAACAGGTAATAAAAATGTGAGACAGGACAATATTACTCTACATCAAGTTGTCTTAGCTCTTATCCCACTTCTTGAGAATATAATTTAATAAAAATACAATGAAATTGAGAGAATGCTTCGGAATCCTTCAGCATATGAGTTTGGGGTTGAATTTTACACAGGCAACACCCTTGACACAACCACATTTTGATTTACAAGGCATGCCTGTGAGGACAACTAGATTGACATGATTACATTTCAGATAGTATTTTTCCTTCATAGCTGCAAAGAGAAACAAGACACGTATGAATGATGTTCAAAGAAATACATCTGATACGCTCATAAAGCTAATTCCAACTTAGAATATTTATAGCAATATGGTGCAAGATTTTGTATATGTTATATAGCCTCATTTGTTAAAAAAAAAAAAAATATATATATAAATATAATAAATATTTAATGAGTGACAAACCCAAATGAAAGATTTTTTATGGTACTGGATAAACCACCCAAGTAGTTAAATCAATTCCTTTCTGTTTAATTTTGCTATTTGTTTTTCTCTGTGAGCTGCCAATTTTTTAACATATTAGAGAAGAAGCAGGAAAGTCTTTTTGATTGATAACAAGCTCAGATTTTTGTGTCAGATTAGTAGAGATTTTTTTTTCAAAGAAAGAATTCTGCATGTTGCTCTTACATTCTTAGACAATTATTCTACAAAAATTATTTAAATGCTCTTTTTTTAGCTGCTTTGACAAGAACACCAAAACAGTTCACATCACCCTTGACCCGCAGGGTGTACATCATCTTGTCAACATATAAACAAACACATGATGGGCCGTATTTTAATAGATTCTGTAAATATCAAGATCCAATTCATCAAAAGGTTTGCCAAAGTGACAGCTGTGGGGGTTGTGGTGCATGGGTGCATGTCCATTCAGCGTGGCTGCAACAGGATCACTGCAAGAAAATTCGGGGCTACTGTTGCTCTTTCTTCCATACTGTTTCTCTGGAGCTCTGGGTTAAGCTGCAGTTTGTATATGCCACTTCATGTATAAGGGAAATATGCAGACTTCCGGGCAGAAGCCACATGGCTGGCTTTTATAATAATCCCTCTCCTCTCTCCCCATCTTTATCAGACAATTCCTCTGATGTGCTGCACTCTGTCAGAAAAGGGGGCTGAGAGGAATTTATAAGCGCAGAAACTCTTACTTGGGAGAATGAGCAGAGCTCAGTTTCGATAATGTTTACACAGACACAGTAACTTTTCTTGGTTTGCTTCATGGCTTCAAGGATTTTAAAGCCAGAAGAGACTTCGATCATCTGCTCCAGACTGTGCTTCATAGGCTATTAGCCTCCATCCAGGAAAAGGCACAGAAAAAAAAGACAGGACCAGAGTGCCATGATTACATGATTCCCTGATAATGGCAGGGAACTGCTTAGGAAAGAAACACCCAGACAAGTCAGCAAACCAGGATGGCTATGTCTGAAGCTGCAGAGATCACAACAAACCTGCAAGGCTGGTGGCAGTCAGCCCAGGGTACAAATATGCTAGTTGTGAAATGAAAAGCTAATATCTCAAACCACTGTCCCTGGCCCAATGCCTGTGGCAATTTTCTGGCCATCCCCCAGAAAAAAAAGAAAAAGAAAAAAAAGCTGAATCTCCCTGGGCAGCTGAGGGAAGAAATTCACAGTAAGTGCTTCACTGAACATAAGACACTTATGAAAGGACATCCAGCCCAAAGATGCAGAACTCAACACATCTAATGACCTTTTGAAGAGTCAAAGTAAGGTACCTGCCTCTTTTAGTAAGATATTCCTATGTCTAACTACAGCAGAAGAAAATTACCTTCTTCTTTTGAGATGCATTTTGTCTAACTGCAGCTTCTAGCTGTGGTACTTTGTCTATTCCGTCTCACCCATTGAATAGAAAAGCCCATCTGACAATTTTGGGAGTTTAATATTCCATATACAAGTGTTCGTACAAAGAAGTCAAATCAACTCTAACTTTTTCTATCATGAAGACAATATATTGAGCTCATTAAGAACTCCATTCAAAGGCTTTTTTTCCAGAAGCTGGCCACCTCCACAAACACCTTGTACTCTCTTCTCTTTACCGACAGTTCTGCTGATGTAGTCTCCATACACAATGCAATTCTTCAAAGATATTTCAGTCACATGATACTATTTATTTACTACAAGATATAGCTACCATGACACTCTGCTGGAGAGTTAAACACCATAATGCTCATGGGCAACTCAAATACAAACTCTTTATGCTCATGCATAAAGCCAAGGTGTCTCTCCTTGTGCCCTTACAAACAGACTCCTCCAGGCCGAAAATTTAAGAGACTGACATATAAATTTAAAATATTTGTCCTCTTTGAAATTTCTTTCATTTTTGTTTTGCTGGAATGGGGAGTAACATTGGAGTCCTTTTATTCACTAGCAAGCACAATAATGGTGAAACATAAAATGAAAAGACCTAAAAAAGCCTGCAATCTAACACTGGACAAAGATTAGGGGTCCTCATCTTGGAAGATGGTCAGTGCTTTCTGTGGGCTCCTCAACACCACCAGCTCCAATCAAGGTTGAAGAGAGTAACTGAAAGTTCAGAATTGTGCGGTGACATTGTGCTGTGAGCTTACAGCACCCAGGCTTCCATTTGTACTATTTGCAGCTGTCATGCACCCAGGAGAACTTTCTCACCCAATTGATTGTAGCTGGGCACAGCGACTGAGCTTTTGTTGTTGTTCAAATAGATGCTTATTAGAAGCCTCCAAGTCATTAATATAAAACTGTTCAACTTTCAACCATATGATTTGTGAGCAGTTTTAGCAACTGTTAGTACTGACTTGTCTTGTGTGTGTGGACAAAATTGCCCTATTATAAAGCACACAACATAAGACCTTCTCTGGTGTTTGCAATCACATCATTTGCTCCTGACTGACCTGGAGCCACTAGGAAGCCCTGTTAGTATTACCCCTATGATAAATCACTTGCAGCTAAAGTGGAAGCCCCTCTTGTCTTTAAGTTTTCAGAAAATCTAGTAAGGTGTTGGCCGAATAGTCACAAAAAGTTTCCCCAGCAGGCACAAGACAAAGCTAAATAAGAAGGCAGAGACATCCAACTTGCTCTAATCATAATTAACACAGCCTGGGCACAATCCAGTTCCAGCCCATAAGACAAATCAACCTTGCTAGGATTTGTTCCCTTGGGCATGACACTGCTCTAGCAGATACACTCCCACATGGCTTCCATGTCCATGGCAGGCATCTCTCTGGTCAGCTTTGATCACAGGCATAATGAGCTTGTGCCCAGTTGTGCCTGCCCATTGTCTACCCTTGATGTGATATCATATTTCCTCATGAAATGCTAAGGACACGCTGAAAGATCTCTAAGAAAAGTTTTGCATACTCAAGAACATTCGCATAGCTACCTTTTATAGTACTCGCAAGTTTTTGAGATGTTAAACTAGATAGATAGGATATTTAAATTCACCAACAAGGCAGTGGGGAAAATCCACAGCAGAAAACCGTGAAAACAAGGGAGAAAATTACTAATTCCACACACCATCACTTCTTAATGTTTTGCCTGTGACTTTCTATGGCACATCCACAACTCATCATCAGAGAGTGCCAACTCAGAAACTGAGTAGTAGATAGATAGCTCACGTCTAGCCGGATTTGTGAGAGAGCAGTAAAATTACCTGTAATCTTTGAGAACAAAGAGAAAGAATGGCAGTAATATTCTACAAGAGTCATAGTCTGAGAGCACCCCAGCTCTTTTTCCAAACTCACTGGCACTACCTTGCCTTGCTGTCCTATTCTCTATCTTCCTCTTCAAACACATTGTTTTAGCAGCCTGCATCTGCCTGTTGCTTCAATTTTCCCTATGATCTAAAGATCCACTTTTTCAGACTCAACAGATACACAAATTTGCTGAGGAAAAGTGGAAGATAAGATATCTAGCTCTCTTGATTTTATAGTGAGACCTTCAAAGAGTATGAAGGAGGGAGAAATTCAGTCAGACTTTCAGTCTGTGGCAGTCTGATCCTTAGAATACACTGGACTACACTACACTACAAAGTCTTTCTTACAAAGAAATTTCTCAACTTTATTTCTTTTAGAGATTTACCAAATGAGCTAATATGAAGTCGCAATGACTGACTGTAGCATTATGTAAATAAAGCAATGGAATTAACTATCAAAATATTAACATACATCCAGTCCAGCTTTGCCCTTGAAAAACTTTTTTTCCACAATTAACGTGGGATGGCAGCTAGAACTAGAAACAAATGATCTCAACAGCAAACTTGCTGTTAAGTCTTCAAATAAGTTAAGTCACCTTCCATGCAGAAAAGAAATGTCAGAATGTTTGCCCTCTGTAGAAAGAACTGAGACAAATGCACATCTTTTCAGACATCAAGAAAGCATTTTAATGTAAGATGTTTACAGTAATAAATTATAAAATAAATAAGCACTTAATTAAAAAAATAAAAATCATTTTTAAAATAATAAAGCAAAAGTAAGAGTAGGTAAAAAAATAGTAAAACGAACACCATAATGATCTGTACATTTACTAGGTTGAATTGCACCAGGTAAATCATTGTACTGCACCAGGCAAATTCCAAAACATGGAATTGCCTTGGCTTAACTCTCACTATGGCCAGCTGTTTTCTCCACAGATTAAATTCTTGACATCTTTCCTTCCTTAAAATAAATGAACTAAAAGTCAAACATGACCGAGAAAGGAGCTTTCTTCCTGGACTACCCACCAACCAGAGGCTGGGTGGGGTATGGGTGCAGTGCGCAGCTCAGCTTCAGAGAGGGAAGCAGGCCTTGTGCAAACTTCTTCAGTGGCCAGTGTTGTTATTTCAAATTGTGATTGATAGTGTCCTGAGAGGCATTGCTAGCTATTTCTGATCAAAAACACAGCCACAATGACATGCAAGCCATAGAGTGGGAACGAACAGTGTAAAGTATAATATGTGGACCTGTGAGATTTCAGAAGAGATAAGTAATAACGGGGAAGAAATATGTACTCAGAATGAAGGAAAAACCCTTCGTAAAACCCTACAAAGTTCTTAAAATGATCCAACATGGCAGTTGCTATATCTTTAAAACAGAAGCCACTGGATTTGGCTTGACAGGAAACAATGAAATTGTACACAAATTAGTCTTTCAAAAGTAAAGAAAAAATCTATTTTAAACAATGAAGTAAAATTTCTGCAACGCTATTGCTTCTGGGACATGTCACTTTTGGGTAATTAAGGCATAAAAATTAACATTTTATTAAATAAACAAAACCCCACAAAGGTTAAGAAAAGAGACAGACAAATGTAGGCTTTGGAGGAAAGGGAGACTGCAGACCTCAGCCTGACCCTCAGCCATCTTTTGTTGGGAATGGCAGACCCCAAGGTCAAATAGCTACTCAGCCAGAGTTACTGTCTGAGCCCACCCAGGATCAGATATATAGCCTACTCTAATGTATGTTCCACCATATGGTGGACTAGAGACACCCCTGAGCCCAGGCCACGCGACTTCTGCCAGAGAACTCTCACTGTTGGAAATTCGCTGAGTTCCTATGCTGGGGACGGAATAGGTACCATTCTCGACAAGCAAGCAAGCAGGTCAATATTCCTAAAGCATTGCCTCTTACTCCAGGTAACTTGAATGTGACACTGGTTTGATCAGAAAATAAAAAAGAACAAAATTCAGATGAGACAATATTGATGCAAAAGTTTTGAACTTCAAAATGATACCCATGTTTTTCCTAAACTTCAGATTAGCATGTGGTCTAAGAAAATGCCTATGTTCAGCTTCACTTTGACTATCTTTGTGATAAAATTGCATCAGAAATTGAGCTACCTAAACTCTTTACTTGACTTTTAAACATGTTGAAAGATTTACAGGAAATTTAACTCTAGTGTGTTGGTCCATGAAGTTCAGTTGTGTGAAAAGTTTTAGTCCCAACACAGGAACAAGACCTCAAATTTCTCAGGAAGTGTCTCTCACCTGCAACATGCCGGGGACAGGGTATGATACTTGGTAATTTGCAGGTAACAACGCTGAAAACACAGCTGAGGTCTTAGCTTGGTATACTTTGTCAACCACCCCAAAGGGTTACCACAGCTTTAAGCGGAAGTTCTAAGTTCATGCAACTTCTAGTGCATTTCTGTTACAGCTGGTCAAAAACTATCTGCAATCTCCAATTTTCCACATGAAAAAATCCATCTTGTTAGAAATCAAACTTTTTTTCAGGAATCTGTCAGTTCTCTTTAAGTATGCTGATGTTATTGCATTAGTTAAAAAACAACATATTAATTTTGATGAATTGTTAGTGTTTCTTCCTGACCATGTCATCTAGAGGCACCTAACCAGCTGGTACACCAGTTCTCCTGTTCTGAAGTGGAGAATGGCCCTAAGTCACTGAAGAGAATAATTTTTTTTTTTCTTTAATTGGGAATTTTTAAATTTGGGAATGTCGAATCCTTCCCAGAATGTTTGCTATGAAAGACAACTCATTTTTTTTTAGAAATGGAAAAATGTCAGCTGTCACCGAAATTTTGCTGGTCACAATAAAATGAATTAAGAGAAACCCAGGGAAATACGTGCAGCTTGGCAAAACTTCACATCACCAATTGGCAGTGAAGATGTGCTTTATTATCTTACAAATGCAAAAATACATATATACCCGACTCATTCTCATTCTTCTCTAAGTAATTGTGCATTTCTTTCATCTGGAGCAATGGAAATGGGGACAGAATTCAAGCCAACTTAAAACAGAAATACAATAGAATATAGAAAATAGAACACTTTTTTTAAAAAAAGAAAAGCTCTTTTTGTAAGATGGTGGTCTCAAAATAGTATCAGTCATCAATCTGTACTGATATAAAAGTTCTTGTGACAGATTTATAAAGACTAATACCCTGTTTTCCAGTGAATGCTGACATGGTATCCAATAAAAAGTAAAAATAATACATTTTTAAAAAATACTGACCTTATCGCAACTGGAAGATTAGCCAAGGCAAAAATTGTAAACCCTAGATTTGCTTACTTCTTTGTTCTGTACATGGCACTTAGTTTAATGTAGGATTACTTTTTTCCTCTTTAGGACTGTAAAAATTACTGACCTAATTCCAAATTCAGCTATTTGTTACAGGTGAACAACAGGAAGAACAGAGTCTTCATATAGCCTCTATTTCAGTAGAAGGAGTTTCTTGTACTCATGATAAAAACACTTTTCTCTACTTTGTAGTTCCGACGATGAAATCAAAACATCTTTAGAAATGCCCTGGGGTCACTAAATTTGCTTGCTTATACACCAGTAGGTCTCTACACAGAAAGTACCAGGTTGAATTACTGTTAAAATATGGAATTGTTTATGTACATCTTGCTAGATTTGTGCAACAAATATGCAATGTAGTACAAACAATAAACTTATGAGTTACAGATTTTTTACAAGATATCAAAAAAATGTTTTTCTTTGACAGTAATATTTGCCCAGCTAAATACAATGCACTACTGGCAACACAACTCTTCCTTTTTTCATAATAAAATATTAACCCTAGGTCAAATGAATGCATTTATACAAGGATACCTTTACCTTTACTATGTGTTACTGTTATTGTATAGACAGTGGCAGACAATATGCAGGTGGCCCTGCAGTCTGAAGGAATGTTTGGCCTATCTTGGAAAAAAAATGATTTAAGAATTGTGATTAAAGTGATACTGTGTTATTCAGTCATGCTTGAAGACTTCATTAAATCAAAGTTCCTAGTGACATCAATGGCCACCTTGTCTGAGCAAGGTCTGATTAACAACTGGAAGATCATGATCTGCATGAGGCCTGACACAAATTAGCTTGTTGCCATCTAAAACTGGACATCATCTACAGTTTGCAAAAAGAATCTCCTGTAATTACCTGCATTTTAAGGTTTAGCATTTATCGGTGTTTACTGTCCATATTACTCATTTCCACGCAAGTAGAAAGTACTGTGGTTTTGTGGTTGGTAGCTAGCATTTTGTGGCTTTATTGTATTTGTTTAGTATAGGAAAACTTCTAGAGCGTATTTGCTTTGTGACATAGTGTCTTTATTATGTCTTGCAGAAACAATTGACCCAAGTCAAGTTACTATACACTATATCTATAGGTTAATTAGAACTTTAAGATGCAACAAATAAAACACATTATTGACTTTTAAATCTTCAATCAAATAAATATTTACAGCTGCAATTTGCCAAAATTATTTACCTTTCAATAACAGATCAGAAAGAGAATATGCACTGCAGACTTAAGTGGATGCCTTGGCCGTCAGCAAACAAATTACAAACAGAAGAAAAAATAAGTGTTCCGGCTATCATTACAGTATATAAATAGCTGATGCAGCTCTCCTTTAAAGATGTGCTATCTTCTACATTAGTAGGTTTTTTCAATGCATAATTGACCTTGAGATGGAGAATAACCTCGTAGCAGAGTGGCTTTTCTTTTAGGGAACAATGAGTATAGATATTAGAGGATGTGCCTGTTGTCAATGATCATTGCTGAAGTCTGCCTATACCACACTGGGACAATCAATTTTGTAAATGATTGCAATAATCAAGGAAATTGCCTAATTTATAAATCCTGGCATACAGCATTTTAATGGATTCCTACATTTTAATGCTGATGCTTTCAAAGCCAAATGAATTGTTGTCCAAGCTGTCACTACACAAAATGATAAAAACATTCAGTCTTGTGGGTAACTACATCTCATGGATATTCAGACTATCAGGTACATAATGACTCATTAGTGAATTCTGTGATAGTTTCCAGTTACAAGCCAACAGCAAAAAATGACAGTTTCCTTATGAGAACACCCTCTCTGGAACCAAGGACTGAATACAGTTGAGTATTACTGACCAGATAAGTTAAAAAAATTCCTAACCTTCTAGGTAAGATACCATGCTGTTTTACCTCTCCTCTTTTTATTTTCTGTACATAAAGAAGAAGAATCTTATTTCTAGGACTTAGAGGCAGGTCCACCAACTTTTTGACCATGAATTACATCAATACAGGCACCGTTCATATGGAAGGAGAACAAATGCAAGGCTTGGTGCCATGGCTGTTGCTGGTGGGTAATTCTGCCTAATCCACTCTCCAACTTGCTCTCCACACTTAAGCTGGTTCTGCAGAGATAGTTATATGCAGATTGCTATTCTCAGTTAAATCTTAAGCAATTGATTTCAGCCAATAGTGGGCTGCCAGTACTTTACTTACTGCTCAATCTCACTAACCTGACATTTATGGTGTACTGATTGGCCTCTGTCAGTGGTGGTGGTTGTAAATTCACTTTGAAAAGCTTTGTGTTAACAGCCTTCAACCAGGCTCTGAGACGAGTACGAGCAGGCAAGCTGACAATTGCTCGACCTCCTGCCCTTATTACAGTGAGTAAATCAGGCTTTGAGCCATTAGTCTGGAGCCCGAGGCCTACACAAAAAGGATTGACATGACTAAAGGTCAACCTCTGTCACACATGTGTAACAATTTGGATAATGGAATTCTGTAACTTATCTGAAAAAGGTGCCAAATGTGTGGAAGGAAAGTACACCCTGGGCTGAATTTTCCAGCTTTTATGTTAAGCGGTGACTTAAAAGTCTGCATTTTAAAGTCCGTGCGTGTTTGGTGCTATGAAACCTGGGAGACCAAAACATACAAAGCAGTGATTGAGACATACTGAATGTCACCACCACCCTGAAAAGCGTATGCTGCAGTTTCAGGTTATCAAATCTGCAACCAATATATTATTGGCATCAGGTACACAACACATTTTAGATAACCATATATCTCATTGAAATACTGCCTTTAGTCACCCACTTTGAATCAAAAGTCAATAGAAATAATTCATTCTTAATGGTATCATAAATTAATAGTAATTTCATGCTTTACAAACTAGATTTCATCCAACAATGGAAAAGGGTGAAATGTTTTCATAGTATAGATTATTAGATCACTTTGAACAGTACGGAAAGGTAGTGGTCAAATAAGGACAGAAATGAGCTCTTGTATTTATTTATGCTTCATTTCAGTATTTTTGCATATTACATAATAAAATCTCCAAGGTGAGATTATGTGCCATGGAAAAACAGACTGTCCCTGCATGATCTGGCAATTCAGAAAATATTTTTTTTCTGAGAGTAGTGTGTGTCCAGACGCATGCACGTTCCATGCAGCCCGTGGAATTATTGTTTTCAGTAACACTGGTGAGATTCTAGGACTGCATCCAAATACCCACCAAAGTTTACTCCAAACCTCGCTTCAATAAATAGGAATAGAATCAGTCTCTGTGGCAAATCAGACTTATTTTGTTTCAATGGTGCTTAGGCGTATTTATCTGCTCAGGTATTCCATGTACCTTGTGTATGTGGAATAAACATACTGAGGACATGGAGATTCATGAAGGTAAGGCATGAAAAACGCTTTTAAAAATCACAGGGTTTCTAAAAGAAACGTCAAGGTTTGTTTCCACTTTTCTAAGAATAAAAATTATCAAACACAAAGTATCTTTTAAATCTAGGATCAAACTCACTTTGTATTGACCCCAAGTAAGGAATCTATAACTTACAAAAGTTATCTGGAAAAATGAGATACCAAATAATGCAGAAATACTAATGCTAGTAAGCTGCTTTATAGCGGCTTAGCGCAATTCTCTTCTAGGGTACATAAATTAAAGAAGTTGTAGCACTCAAGGGGCTGTTACTGAACTTTCAGCCTAGCAAGCTACCGAGCACAACATCAGGGATACTTCCAGTAGGCAGTATGTGAACTTAAGATCCATGTAAAAATAAAAATTACTGTGATTTTTAATAGAAAATAAACACAAGGGTGGTATACCGCACAAAATCCTCAGAAAGGGCAAAAACAAAACAAAAACAGAATGGCACCAGCTGTTACTCTGCACAATTTAAGATATAATAGTAAAATAACTAAGGTTTTTTTTTCAAGACAAAATTATTTGAATTTCATGAACATGACATATTTGAAACAGGGCTGACAAGCAGTCTAGAATACTAGATGATGGATTGCTGAGAAACATAATTTTCACTTTAATAGAACTACGGCATGCACATAATTCTATCCCCCAGTGCTTTGCTGTAGCAGCAAATTTAGTCCAAAACTGCAGCCTTGAGAGTCTGAATACAAATCTATCACCATAACTGGAACGAGTTCTTCATTTGAAAGGTAAGGATTCTCTCTGCATATTAATTTGTACAGAAATGTACAGTACCGCTGCGCGGACTCTGGACAGCACACGTCCCAGCAAAACAGCAGCGGCAGCTCTTGATCCAGATGAAGTCAAAGGCAGTGTTTTCTTTGACTTCACTTCAGGCACAAAAAGGCCAATAAGTACACAAATGGTACTTTATTAAAATGACATGCACACTTTCTAGTAGTGCCCGTTATTCTTATCCGTTTAAGGGGAAAATCGGTAACACAAGTTTAGTACCTTGTAATTACTAAAGAACACCCTGCTGTATATCATGTATTTTGCTCATCCCGGTAAAAAACGTAACACATGAAAAAATATTTCTTCCAGAAAAACAAAACTTAAATTAAGTTAGGTTAAAATATAGTGAAATAACATACTGCACTTTCTTGGGCTATTCCAAANAAAAAAAAAAAAAAATCAAGATAGAGAGCAAATACTTTATCAGGCAAATGAAGAAAAGGAAACTGTGAGAGCCTATCCTTTGATATGTCTGTCAGTGAAAGTTTTTTCATTTAAATTGCATTTGCAGGGGAAAAGACCATTTATGATTTAGCTGTTTCCAGAATTCAAAGTTTAAAGTTTGGAGCCTGAAAAACTTTTGAGTACTAAAACGTATAAGCCTTTTAAACTTCTGTATTTTAATCTAATAGAATTTAAGTGTATATCGTATACATTCCTTGAGTCTACTCTTATTAAATTTTGATGTTAAACAGAAAGGGTAAACCGTGTGCAACTAGATTAATTTATCTCCAGGGAGTAAGGACACATTAATAATTGAGATAATGTTTTCATATATGTTGGAATTGTTGGAATCAAGCGTGCCTTTTCACTTCTTTATTAGAAAACACATTAGGGCAAAATTATCTCATTCTCATCGGTAAGACCTAATTGCTGAGAAAGTCTCTGTTTTCTTTGCAATAACAAAAGGATTGTTCTCATTACTTCAAAATGGAGAAAAAAAAAAAAAGGGAGAAGAAGAAGAAGGAAAAAAAAAAGTATCAGAAATATTATCAAGCAGTGCTGGAATAAATGCCTGTATTACCAAAGAGAGTGTTTACTTAATACACCCAGTCCTGTTTTGGTTTTAAACAAACCATAGTTTATTGTATTTTCATAAAATACAAGCAAACTCTGGATTGGATAGAAGTGGGCCAAAGGGAAAAAAAAAAAAAAGAACTGCAGCTAAAAATGACTAATATTTTTGGCTTTCTGAAGGCCTGATCTTTCTGAAAGTTACAAAAAATTATCCTGGTTGATTGCAAGAGAACTCTATAATTTCCCATGAACACCCATAGGTGTCAAGGCCCATTGTGAGGTAATGGAATGGTATGTACTTTACTCTGAATTGCTGTACATTATGCTGTATGGATTACATACAAAGCAAACATTGAGTGCATGGTGGGAACACTTGTGCAGACAGACTGAAGCCTATTTCCATACCGTTGAACTATACATCAAATGTAGCGCTTCTGATGTTTCCCACAACAAAAAGAACAAAAAAAGCCACCAAATCAGTAACTACACTTAAAAGTCTTTGCAATAGCCCCTCTATTTATCTGGTGTACACTGAAAACAAAGAACTGCAAACAAAAATAAATATCTATCAACTTAACTTTGCAGTGCTGGGAGAAAAAAATATTAGCATGGTATTTATGGTACCAAGAAAGAGAAGTTCTCTCCGTAAGGTCCATCAAGACCCAACGTTGAATAACTGATCTGTGGACATACTTGTATTTGTAACTATCTTGAAAAGATTGGTGGAAGAGAGTTTACTAAAGCCACCACTTTATAAAGAGACAATGATGAGACATTCATTTAAAGTTTACAGTGATTTAATCTACACTCTTGTACCGTATATACTAAAAGAATATAGACTATTCAGATGCATACTTTCAATTGCTTTTATTTATTTTCATAGATCAGCTTTTTAAGATCACACACACTTTCTGACTACTTTCTTTTGCCATATTTTTCTTTATTAAACATTAGTTCTCTGATAGGTAAAATATACTGAATTGAAAGTCAAAACAAATTAGAAACAGCCAAAACTTTTAGCTAGAAGTTAGACTGATTCTTTCCTAATGACTTTTGCCATTAGAAGAAATAAACCAACTCCGTTAGCAGCCCACAATCCCTCCCCAAGAAAACCTAAATTTAATTATTATTTTAAAGATAATTCACTTAAAATACACACACTCATTTTCCCAGCCAACAGGAAATCTGCATTGTGTGTTAAGAACAGAAGAGTAAACACACACAAAAACTCAGCTTACACTCATTGATTGCCTGAATCTGGCAGATACAGCAGTACCATTTCTTATTTTTACTTCACATCATTTTCTTCTTTGCTTTTGGCTTTCCTCCCAACACCTTCCTTCTTTCATTGCTTTAAAACAATTTTTAAGTTCATCTGAAATCAGACTCAAAACATCTTGCCTATTTAAAAAAATATATTACCAATATTTGCAACTTAACTTGTATAAAAGTGATGTATAATAGAAAAAAAAAATTGAATTGAAAATGTAAATATTAAAGGATAATGTAAAATTCTCTAACTCCATTTATTTTAGCTAAATTTCAATGTTTTGTGTAACTTGATAATCTGGCAAGCTAATTTTATTACTTTTTATTTTATATTCCATTAACAAGCATAGTATAAACCACAAAATGCCTCTTAACAATGAACACAAAGCCTCCAGCATCATTACAGAGTGTTCCATTAAAAAAAGAAAAAAAAAATTTTTGATTAATAACATATCCCAAAATGCTCTCAATTATAATCACTGGGCTTTGGTAGGAACAGATTTAAGACTAATTTATTAATATCTGCTATACAAGAGAAATTTCATCCCCACTGAAGACATCAATAGAAGACATCAATAAAACTTCCAATGATTGCAAGTCATCCAGTTTCACTGAGTACATTTAGGTGTGTTCTGAGACTGATCTTTTACTCTTTATTGTGAAAGTCTCCCTCTTGCCACAGCAACTCTCTTGGGTATGTATTTTGAGAGAAAGGCCCTGACGTGTTATTTACTATTTGTTTGCATTCAGGAAATGCACAGGAGCTCCTGTTCATAGAAAGAAGCCACACAGATAGCATGCAAAAATAGAACATAATGATTAAAAGAGGTAATCATCAGTCCAAAAGAGCAGACAACCTCAGGTTCACGGGTTTTCCATGAGCAAGTGCTTATAAACAACGTTGGCTCTGCAACACCAAGTATCTTTCAAAAATCCATTCACTTTTACTGTATACCCACTGAAGACAACAAACTCACTCTTTGCATCCTCGTGGGCTCCTTGTCGGATTTCTAACCCCTGGTATTATGATGATTCATATTTGGTCTAAGTGAGCAAATATCACCTGAAGGTCTACAGGCACATTTCTACTGACTCTCTGTAGCAGTTAGTCCTGGGGAGAGCAGAAGCTGCAGCTACAGAAGACTAAGCAGAACCAAGAAATGACACCTTCCAGCACAAAGCAAAGAAGCAACAAATGGCAAAAGACTAGACAGACAGTAGGCTGTTTCTATAAGTAAGTAGTACTGCCACACACGGGGATTAGACATCGTCCCTATTAATTATTAGACCAGTATGTAAAATGAGCGTATACTGTATTTTCTTTCTAAATGAACTTACCACGCAAAGCTGTTGCTAGTACCTGCATACAAACTATATATAAGCACGAAACACGAGTGTTTCACTGGAGAAAATGCACACAGTCACAAACAGAAAGAGCCACGGGTGTCCCTGCAGGGCCAAAGGAATGCAACAGCGTCTTTGTGATCTGTTTCTGCCAAACCACAGTCAGTGTTCATTGCAAAATAAACCAAGCTATCACACCCTGGACGTTTTCAGATCGATTATCACTGTTACCCTCTCTAAGATGGTGACAAATACAAAAGAAAAGAACACCTTCAGAGAGTTGAAAGTGCCTTTCACACAAAACCACTGAAAGCATTACTGGGGAAATGCACAGTCTGTACAGGACTAGGTTGTGAACAAGGGCTAACACCTTCACTGTGCAGAACAGCAGGGCTGTAGAATAGGTGCCCACACTTGTTTCGGAAGCTTTCGTGGACTGTCTGTATTTCATGGTGATGGTGCAATACACCATCTCAAACCACATGTGCTACTGAGACTAAGGCTCGTATGGTGACCTGAGAGCTTCATCGGCTCTTGTTCCTCAGGTTGAAACGTAAGAAGTGCCATGACTTGTAACCTTTAACCTTCTCTGGACATGTCTCTCTGCTCTGCTTTGCGGCGCCTGCAACAATCTGCTCTTCCTAAGCAAACTAATGGGAGCTCTGAGACCTCCAGTGGTTTTCTGGCTGCCTGTAGCACCAGCAAGGGTTTTGTTTGTACTGGATAAGTTTTCAGATCTGCTGGGTCGGCTTCCTCAAATTGTGCTGGTTTGTTCCGACAGCTAGTGAACAGTGCTAGCACTACATAGAATTACACTCAATGTCTACTTCAAAACAATCAAATCTGACAAGGAAGGAAAGATGGCAACTTACTTCCCAGAGATGCTGAGTGTTCCTGATGGCTCCTGCTTGAACTTTCTCTGGCAAGAGCAGGACTCCCTGGAAGGGCCCAATCCAGGTGCCCTGCTGGATCCGCTGTGCCGCACAAATGCCGTAGGCCAGGCCAGGCACCGTGCTGGTGCACAGGCACACTTCCCGGGGCAGGTCGCGGAGCCACTCTGGGATCTCGGGTGGAGGAGCTGCTGCAGCAGCGCTGCTGGTGCCCACCAGACGGCGCAGGGAGTGAAGGGGCCCATGCATGGGGCACTCGCCGTTGCGGTTATCGGCACACATGTCGCATCCTGTGGGGCAAAGAGGAGAAAACAGAATCAATACGGTGCTGCTAGCCACCACCACGGTCCATGCCACAGGCAAGGTCATGCAGAGCCCTCTGCTTCACTCTGTCACCTCACGGCAGCCCAGCACTCGCACACGTATGTTGCTTGGGATGGTTGTCCTAATCTCGCCAAAGCCCTTAATAAGAAATCCCAAAGGTTGAGCAGAAATCCTGCAGATATTTTGCAAGCCTGCTGTGTTCACAGACTTGCTGAGACTCATTAATTTTAACACTGCTTATTAAGATTCATTTTTTACTAATGTAAATAACCCAAGTAAATCATCCCAGCGTGTTTTGGTGAGACATTTTAAAACACAGGCATAGTACCTTACAAGGTCCTTCAAGTAAAGCCCCAGGTTTTAATTGGAACAGGATTTAATTTCATCCTTACTCTAAATGAACATTCACTCTACTTTTTAAATTGATACGTGTATGCATGTCTGTCTACCTAGAAAATAATAAAAAAAAATAAAGTAGAACTTCGTGAATGACAAATTGGAACATGCATGGACATTTGCTTTCTTAACCAAAAATAATTTTCAAATTGAAATTATATAAGCAAATATTACTGATTCCTAGCACACATTTGAAATTTCTTATTGAATAGGAATACGTGTTCTTTGCCTATTATATGTAGTACGGCTAGGAGTAAAACCAACAAGTCTGGTTTTATGAGCAGCTTCTGTGAGAAAGACCCATTCGTAAAAATGCTGATTTCCCTAACTGCACTTAATAACGGATGATGTTTCTCTATTTTGGAAGGATCCTACTGTGATTTTTCTTTTTTTGAGCAAAGAAAATTATGGTTAAATGTTTCCACTGCACACTGTTGCACATGCCGTGAATGTTCAACTTCCAGGAAAATGTTTCACGCTCAGGAAATCCATTTCTCTGTATGCTGAGTTAACATAACAATAAACCTATTGAAATAATTTACTGTCTTCTGCACTTTTCACTTTTGCAGAACAGTTTTCATATAAATTTATTCCAGAAATACAAAGGAAAAAGAGTAACTATGCCACAGTACTCATGTAGCAAGTGCTAAATCTTTCCCCTAATAATTTTGTACCGCCTACACCTATCCTCAAAAAATTAAAGTTCAGTATTCACTATAGAAGCTGAAGCTTCTTGGTCTAAGCCACAAATTTAGACTTGCTAGATTGCCTGTAACCACAGTCTCAATTCTCAGGGGGACTGACTCAGCTGTTCTTCTTTCCGAGGTGGATATGCTATGTATTATGTAGGCCTCTTTCCTACAGATTCTTCAAAGGAAAACCTTCCTCTCTATAGTAAAAGCTGCTAAAGGACAATAAAAGCTGTGTTTTCAAAATATGGCTTCCATTTGCATTCTACAATTTTAGATACACTTTCTAAGCACTATTTCCTGTCATCCTCTTTTAAATTGTACTGTACAAAAAAGATGCATTCAGCAATATGAAATTTATTTGAAAGTTACCCAGGGAAGATAATTTCCCTCACAACCATTACACCTTTGAGTCTTGCAGGTAATGTATGTGTCCCTGCTTGGTTCTTGTCCGCTGAGGTTCTCTGTCTGTGACACTGATCAGAGATCTCAGCAGGAAGCGAGCCCTGAGGTACCTATTACTCTGGCGGGTGTCCCTGCAGAAGGTGGCCCGTGTATGAAACTCGCCCTGTGCCATATCCCCAGCACGGCAGAAGGACACGAAAGGCAGGAGGGGACGAAGAGCCCTTGCTGGCACCGCAGTGCACCAGAGCAGCTACAGGACAAAGCCCCCTGGTGGGGACCATGCT
>VXBW01004992.1:507720-538187 GCA_013400375.1 Thinocorus orbignyianus | reverse complement strand
CCATCCTGCATCCCTGGTCCATACACAGTCCCCGTCCCACATCCTGCATCCCTGGTCCATACCCAACCTCCATCCCTCATCCCTGGTCCGTAACCAGTCCCCATTCTGCATCCCTGGTCCATAACCACTCCTGATTCCCCATCCCTAGTGCATACCCAGTCTCCATCCTGTATCCCTAGTGCATAAACAGTCTCCATCCTGCATCCCTGGTCCATAACAAGTCCCTCTCCCTCATCCTGCATCCCTGCTTCATACACAGTCCTCATCCCTCATCCCTGGTCCATAACCAGTCCCGATTCTCCATCCTTAGTGCATACACAGTCTCCATCCTGCACTCCTGGTCTATACACAGTCCTCATCCCTCATCCCTGGTCCATACCTAGCCCCCGTCCCTCATCTTGCATCCCTGGTCTATACCCAACCTCCATCCCGCATCCCTGGTCCATATCCAGTCTCCGACCCTCATCCTGAATCCCTAGTTCATACCCAGTCCCAATCCTGCATCTCCTATCCCTGGTCCATCCCATGTCCCTATGCCATATCCCCCATCTCTGCCACATTTCTATCCTGTTTCACTCATTCTGCATTGTCCCTTCTATGTCCCCATCCCATGTCTCCTGTCCCTGCTCTATCCTCATCCCCCATCCCTTGTCCACACCTCGTCATCCTGCATCCCCTGTCCCCATCCTGCACTCCTGGTCTATACCACATCCCCATCCCACATCCCTCACCATTCATCCCGCATCCCCTGTCCCTGCCACACCATCATCACACATCCCTGCTCCCTACCACATCCCCATCCCTGCCACATCCCCATCTCATTTTCCCTGTCTTGCATTCCCAGTCTCTATTATATCCCAACCTGTATTCCCTGACCCCATCCCGCATCCCTGCTCTATCCCCTATCCCACATCTCCAATCCCTTGCAGAGACATCTCCATCACTTAGGTTTGGCAAGGAAGGACAGTGACAACTCACCCCAGCTGCAACTGCGAAGGAGCAGGCGGGAAGCTCCGGGCACACACACAGCTCTCCTTCTCCCTGCGAGGATCCTTGGGATGGAGAGAAAACACAATGTCGCAGGTTTCAGTTTTAACAAGTTTTTAACAAGTTTTAACAAGTTCCAGGCAAGTTTTCAAGGACCAGGTTGTGCCCTGCAAACCCCCAGCGCTGCCTGGTTTAAGGGGATTTCAATTCATCGGTGCAGGGCTGATCTTTTTTTTTGTTTGTTTTATGGTGCTCCATAGAAAACTGTTCTAATTCTATTCATGAATAACGATAGAAAAGGGAAAACCTTGGTAAATCCATCGTGGTATGTTTTCTTCTGGTCCTGACCCCCTGAAAATAAGTCAGGTGTGTTTTAGTTAGCGAGCAGCTCCCTTGTGTGAGGGGATGCAACGCTCGTTTGTGTAATAATCGTTTCTGCTTCCAAAGGGCCAGCGGCAAAGCAGAGCTGCCGCTCCATCTGGCTCACCTTACACAAAGGGATCAAGCCAGGCTCAAGATTAAGTACATCCACAATGGTTTGCTGGATCACAGCCCCAACCTACGACTCTGCAGAGGAGAGGAACAGAGCAGAACCCTTAATTCTGCCTGGGGATGGAGGTGGGAAATGCATTTAATGCAATCAAAAGAATCATAAATGNCATCCCTGGAAGTGTTTAAGGCCAGGTTGGATGGGGCTTTGAGCAACCTGCTCTAGGGAGAGGTGTCCCTGCCCAGGGCAGGGGGGTTGGAACTTGATGATCTTTAAGGTCCCTTCCAACTCTGACCATTCTATGGTTCTATGATTTAGCCATGCTAGAGCAGCAGGATAACCCCTTCACCACTGAAATTCAACCAACTTCCAAAGAGTCACAGAAAAAATTGCCATTCCAGCATGTCTGGGGGAGTGGGAAGTGGAGGAGTCTCTTCAGACCAGCCCTTCTTTGTAGAAAAGTCCCATTTGCCTCCACGCCGAGATGCAAGTTTGCAAGGTCAAAGCTCCTCCTGTGTTAGGGAGGAGGGAAGACTATAAAAACACCTGAACGAAGAACAACGCGGAATCACCAGGATTAGGTGACAACAGAGGAAAAGAGGTATGACAGAAATGCCACCAAGGCCCTACTGAGGAAAACTCAAGCACACACAGCACCCCACGTCCTGCAGTGCTCAGCTTCTTGGTGAGAGCTGCTAAAAACCCAGCAGGCACGAGCTTTTGGAGGTGCATCTCCCCTTCATGCAGCAGGCAGCAAGGCTGGGAGAGGAGCTCCCAGGGCTGTTCTTTGGGCGGCTGCTAAGGATTTGCCAAGTACCTCTTCAGGCTGGCGGAAAGATGACAGCAACTGGTGTTAAGTGCTCTCAGCATCGTGCTGCCAGCGAGCACACCAGTCCTCTCCCCGCCGAGTGAAGGGGTTTGAAGGTGGCCTTTCCTCCTCTGCTTGGAGACCACAAAGGCATTTGGGCTGCAAGGAAGTAATTGGGTGCAAGCACAAGCTCCGGGGTAAAAGGCAACCGGTGAAACCACAGGTGATTTGATATCCTGGCAGGTAGGCTTGCAAGCAGAGATAGGCAATTCAGTCCTGGAAATAAAACTGGCAACATATTTGGGGAAAAAATAGAAAGCCACCCCGAATTCTGACCACCTCTCAGTGCTGTTTGTGCCTGCAGGCATAGCGTGGCCACACAGCCACCTCACTTTAGGAGGGAGGAACCAGGGTAAAAACCTCTTCAAACGATCATCAGTACAAAGAGGTGCTGCTGGTGCAAGCCTGTCCCAAGCAAACACGCTCTCTGCCTCCAGGACAGCACGATTCCATGTTCAGGGCACCAGCCAGGAATGGGCAGCAGCAGCTGCCACCACCACCAGTTTGTTGCAAAACAACCACAGACCCAGCAACTTCCATTTTTCAAAGCCTTCATCCTGGGGTGAGTTGAAAGCCTGTGTCACTATTCTTACCAACCGGGGAGATTTACAAGAAAAAAGCCTTCATCTTCAGATCTCTGAAGGATTCACAATGGTATCAAAGAGTTTTGCTTCCCTTTTCATGGAGAAACCACCTACAAAGGCATATGTTTTTCAACACGCTCTGCAACAGTCACCGGAAAGGGCTCTTACCACAAATGCTTTCTTATTAAACATAGTTGTGTGCTGGAAGTTTAATTACAGAAACTATCAATGCAACAGGAGGCAAACACTTTTGAAGGGAATTAATTTATTTGGAGATCTACATCACACAGGCACACTGCTGGAGACCCAAGCAATGCCCGACCTCAATATTGTTAAATCACGCTCCCAGGAGCTCTCTTGGATTTTAAATACTTATTGTAAGAACAAACTTCCTTCTTCTGAAATAAAGCCAAGCTTAAACACCATCCATGCCCCAAAAGCCACCTTGCAGCAGTTTTTCTAGTTGTTTTCTTGGAAAACAAAGAGGCAAAAGACACCAAACATCAAACCTTGCAACATTTTGGTTACCAATAGAGAAAGGAGGTGGAAAGACTCCCCCCAAAGGGAGGGATGGCAGGATGTGTAGGCAATGCTGTGGGAAATGCCATGGTTCCCAGTGACAAAGTGTTTTCCAGGAGTCCTGAGGCAATCCCACCTAGAGTTCCCAGGGTCCTGTCCAAAATTTGCATCCTATGAAACCTCATTTCACCCACGAGCGGACCTGCTCATGCAGCTGTGTGGCTGCTTCAGGAGAAGGTCAGCTGCCCAGATGTTGCGTAGTAGCCAGAGGCATCCGAGGAGAACCTCTGGGAAAGACGCACCGAGTCCAGCTGCACCTCTCCAAAGTAGAAGTTCTCGAAGAGCTGAAAGAGAAGAGAAGAGAAAAAACATTTGAGGGATACCTTGAGAAACACAGCCTGCAGCTGGGCCACGGACCTCTTGCAAGAGCCGGTCCTGCAAAAAAGCCTCTACTCACAGACTTGTTTTGCCTTTAATGAAACTATTCTTTAAAGTATTTTTCCCCCTAGAGAGTGCACTTAGCCTTTAAAGCAAACAGTATGAATCATAGAATCATAGAATGGTCAGAGTTGGAAGGGACCTCAAAGATCAGCAAGTTCCAGCCCCCCTGCCATGGGCAGGGACACCTCTCCCTAGAGCAGGTTGCTCCAAGCCCCATCCAGCCTGGCCTTAAACACTTCCAGGGATGGGGCATCAACAACTTCCCTGGGCAACCTGTTCCAGTGCCACACCTCTTTTTATCTAGAGCAGCAGTTGCTCAAACCTCTCCTACCTTTGCTTTCTGACTGCGTCTGGTTTGGGGCAGCTTGAGGGAGGCTATTTGTCTCCCCAGGGACCACCACCTCAGGGTGGCTCCTGAGGTCACAGGCTCTGCAGGAGCAAGGATTGAGGCCAGGACATTTTTACCAATCCATGCCACAGGACGTACGATTTACAGTTAGGGCTCAGTCCTAATTCAAACTAGCAGGCTAGAGGCGCAAGGCTCTTCATCCCAGCACTGATCCCGCTTTGTTCAACAAATCCTTCTTTGTTTGGCAAAGACTTGAGTGCAAATGAATGAAAGCAAGCCAAATCCGGGAACCAGAGGCGTGGCTCTGCTGATTAATCCAATCTATGAAGCAGACCAAAAAAATGACATCAGAATTTCTTACAGGGAAGTTCAGTAATATTGCTGGAAAAGCATCGTGTCCAAGCGTAAAGTGCTCGTCCCGTTCCATTAAGACGCAGGAAATTGCTCTACCTGGACCCATCAGCTGTGCTTTAGGAAAAGCTCTTCAGTGGAGATGCTAATTTCAAAACTCTGCTTAACGGGAGTCCTGTGAGTCCCTGAGGGCCTGAGCAATGACATCTCCACAACGCAGAGATCTCAGAAATGTCTGTTCCATCCGTCTCCTACTAAATTTTCTGTCTGTCTCCACAGGCGTTGGCTCAAGACAGTTGCACAACCCTTCCTGCCATTCCAGAAGGCAGGAATGGGAAAGTTGATTACAGCAGGTCCTCCTAGAGCCAAGGGTTCATCAATTCCTCCACACAATGCAAGATCCAAACCCCAAATACCTACTTAGCATCTGAAAAGCTGCATTTCACCTTCTCCAAAAAGACATTTGGCTCCGCCTGGCACTGATTTGGGCATGACTGCTCTTTTATTTGCCCTCCTAAGGGTATTCTACGTGCAAACACCTCTTTTTGCAAGGGGACCAGCTAGGTTTCTTTCTTTCAGGACAATTCCTGGTTTCATTGTCACTCCTCCACAAAGGAAAGGTGCCTAAGGGAAAGTGATCCAGGCCGGGAGCACCACTCACATACCAGGGCCACAGATCAGATCCCAGGAACTGTGATGACTCCAGCCGCTGCCTCAGCCTGCCAGCTCACCCAGACAACTCTCCGCTCAGGATTTGGCTGAGACTAGCAATTCCCCATCAACACACAACAGTCAGAATGGAATCTCTGAAGAGAAGGGGTATTTATGCGTGCCGAGCCAGCTCCCAGCCGTTGCTAAGCCCCTGCTTTGGTTTGCAACGGCTGCAGCTGCAGGCTGATGTGCTCTAGAGCACTTGGTGCCAGCAGCCCACCTGCCAGTGACCACCTCCTCCCTGGACCTGCCACCGTGGCAGCACAGGGCAGCCAACCCTCAAGCTGCTTCTACAAAAAGCATCTGAGGAGGCACAAACATCACAAAGAACCGTGTCTCTGTGCCAGGCCATTCAGGCACAGCCTGCCCAGGAAAAGGCAGCCTCCAGCTCACCTGCACCTTGTCCCAGCTCTGGGGTGATGCTTGTCCCTTCAAATCCTGGCACAAGGATCTTATTTTGCACAGGGCCCAAAGTAATTCGCTGCTAATCACTCAGACTCATATTAAGCTGCAACTTGCTGCCAGTTCTTCCGAGCATGTACTTGGCAGGAGCCAAGTGCCCCACCACAGGGGTCAGGCAGGTCCTCATCCCAGCAAGAGGCCCCTCCATAAGAGCTTGGCTTCAAGGGCCAGGGCTGCTGCCCTAAAGCAGGGCACCCTGTTGAAAAGAAGTTGTACTAAGGGAGCATCTCAAACAGGGAGAGGAGGAAAAGAGAGAAGAGAAATGGCTATAGCCTTACAAACTCCATTTTATACAATTAAAGATTTATACAATTAAAGATTAATTATGTTCCCAAAAGCCTGCGTAGTTCATGTTAGAGGACTTAGGATAAAACGTCTCATTAATAAGAGATGGTAGTAAAAAGGGGTTGGTCTCCCTTCTCTTTTTGTTTTGGCTGATGTGAGGAGGAAAGGATGATTTCCAGCTCTCCGGGGTGTGCTGCAGCACTTGCCACCAGCGTGCCCACTCACTCCAAACCTTAACACCCATCTCTGTCAAAACAGGCATCCGTATCAGCACTCCTTTCCTTCACAGAGCACTCTCCAGGAACAACAGAAATCATTTCTCTCCATTCCTAACTCAGGGAGCTGAAGGTGCGCTGGTAAGAGGATTGTGAACATGATTGTTTTTACAAGAAAAGGAGGACAGGATGCACTTCTGTAGAATGAAGCCTTTGCAAACACAATGAAAACAAATGAAATGCTGGGGTGTGCTGGTCCCATCAGCAGTCCTGGAAGTCAAACCTTTACACAAAACAGCCAGAGGAGTCATCTTTCAAATACTGCACCCTACAACCTGGTTTTCTTACAAATTTCTTACAAATTACATGCACAAATTACAAGCAAAAAGTGGCAAAATTAGTGAGTGAGACAAACCCTCTCCCAGCCCCTTTTGCCTTGCGCAGCCTCAGGCACATCAGCCCAGAAAAACAATCAAGAAGTCCCAGAAGACACAGCCCAGGTCAAGGGGTCTCCATTTGTACACTAGGAAAAGTGAAGCCAAGCCCTTGAACCAAAGCACTTTGTATTCCCTTGGCTTTCCTCAAGACGTACCATCTCTCGCGTGTCCAAGCGCCTGTGTGTTTCCCAGGGAGAACGCTGCTAGAACTATTGATTTTTGGTAATGTAGCTGTACTTTCTGAGAGTAAACACGCTACAAGATTTAGAGGACAACCATGGACATTTTTTTTTTCCTGCTCTTGTTTCAAGCTGGCTTCTCACAGATGCTCCTTTGCTCCCTGAGGCTTCCCACAACAACAGCCACCGGACGGATCACAGCTGAGCCAGCAGACGGCCAAGATCTGCCTCGGGCAGTGGGGAGGGGGGTCCCTCAAACATCATCCTCTGAGACCCCCAGCAAGACACCAGGAGATGGCTTCCCACCATAAAAGCATCCTGCTCCTGCGTCCCTGAGGGTTCAGGAAGAGATTTCAGGAGGCCAAGCCTCTACTTTCCACTTTCACTTCTATCTGTCTTGGGGAGAAGCCAAACAGAGCCGGGAAAGATATTTTTATCTCCCCCCTCTCCCCAGCCACCACGGAAACGTTCCGTTCCAGAGGAGGCCTGTAACACAGCTGATGAAATGCCTCCTATGGAAGCATTTTAGCATTTTTTTTCATTCTGGGTCAGGAAAGAAGATACCTGGAGGTTGTTACCTGCATGTGCAAACGCTGGTAACCCTAAGACTTGCCTCGTTCCCCCCTTGTCTCTTCCCAGGGGTGCCAAGGCACACCTTTTGCCTAAAAATGCCGCAGGGAGCAGAAGGAGGTGTGCATCAGGAGCAGCTCGGAGGGAAGCTGGGGGGGAGGAAAACTGCACTCACCCGCACGGCACGGTTACCAAAAGCCGTGTCATTTGATTGGAGTGGGACGTGAGGCTCAGCAAAAGCACAGTAATTCTATAAATCCAAACATGCTGAAGGATTTACGTCCTCGCTGCCTAAAGAATAAATAAGAGGTTGGGGGTTGGGATTTACTTTTTTCTTTTTTTTTTATATAAAATGAACCTAATGGAGTTAAAGGTCAGTTTATAAAGTAGATGTCATGCATGCCGTGCAAGCGACTGACTCCTATCAAGGGAATTGCACTTAGCAGACTAACTGCCCTCTGTCTCCCTCCTGCCTTCCCAAATTAAATTAGAAGCCAATAAGGAAAGCACATTGTTAACTTTTAACCCCAAACCCAGCACCTCTAAGCAAATGTGCCAGAGATGTGCCCTGCCTTTCAAACCACAGCCCAAGGCTCAAGAACAGCTCAGCGAGGATGCTTAGAAGGACAGAGCATCTCCCGTGGGCAGGAGGCAGGTACCTAGAGAGCGTCACAGCATCCCCCCAGGAGCAGCATCCCAGGACCTGCAGGGGATGGCAGGAACTGCAGCTGTGCCACCTTCCCCAGAAAGTCATGAGCCCCTGAGGGAGGGAGCGTACTGGTCCATGGACAACCCATATTTCACATGTCAGCCTGTAAACTACTGTAGGTCCATGTGTGGAAGTGGTCCCCTGTCTCCCTCTCCCTCCTGGGAGGCCAGGTCCAAGGACACAATCACGCAGGCAGCAGTGAAAGGCAGGCAGCCCTGCAGCAGCTCCCAGAACACAAGCTTTTGTCCCCAGAAGTCACTTATTCTGAGCCAGGAAAAGCTAGCAGCATGCCTGTCGTTTCCACACCTGCATTTCTCTCGCTGAAGACAATTCTGTTCGAGGTTTATAGAGGTCTGTTCCCCTCTATTACCCACAAATTACACAGCAGGGCTCCCTTGGGGTGTGACAATCATTTTCAGAAGGAAGACAGAGGCTGAAGACTTGCTTTGGGAGAGAAAGAATCACACATCAAACTGCTTGCTCCCTGCAAGCCAAAAATGCGAGTACAAACTTCAGCCCCCAAACAACAACCACTTCCTTATCAAATGCAGAGCAACAAAACCCAGATCCCTCTTTTCCGCGCTTTTTCCCAAGCCTTCCTTTCACCGAAGCCCTGTAGAAGGAAACGGAAAAGAGGAAGATTCCTTGATGAAGCAGTTGAAACGTGTGTCTAAATGATGTTGTGTTCCCGAGCATGGGTATTTGTCAAGCAGCCATCCTCGGGGGCTCGCTTCCCGCAGACAACCCTCCCAGCATGAGACAGCACCTTTGTGTTCACAACTGGAAACAACAGTAATAAATCACGGTGCTAATCCACGTAAGGACAGCAGAGATGCGTTTCAGCTCTGGTTATGAAGAGGAGAGATGCCAGCACAAACTGGTGCTTTTAAATCACCTGTCATGGGCTCAACAAGCATGAGAAATATTAATGGATTCGCCTGGAGAGGCACTGGGCAGCGGGAGGACAAAATAAGTCCAGACAAGGGAAGGGAGTAAGAGGTATTTAAAACTTCCTTCACGTAATCTCTGGCTTGTACTCACACTGCCTGGCCTGGATTTTGCTGTTACCATCAGGATTATTGATCAGTTTTTAAAGCCTTACGTTGTCTACGATGCTCAGCCAAAAGGAGCCATCCTGAATTAATAAAAAGTCCAAGCAGTTCTGCCGAGATCCTCAGTGCTGAGAAACGCCGAGGGAACACCGATCCGTTGCAATGCCTTGCAATTAAAAACTACCACCAAAGAGGAGCATTATCACAGGATAAAACACATCCACACGTACACCCCCCAGTCTGCAGGGAGCTCGCTTTGTTGTGAACTCCAGCCACAGAAAGCAGTGCCTTAGGGTAGGGGTATTATGGATTAACAGTACAAAACTGTCCCCGGTGAATCAGCGCTGCGGGCAAGCAGAGGCATGTAATGTCATTAGCCTGTGACCAATCAGCCTGAGAACCTTGGCTGCCCTCGGCAGGGAGCTGAGCGGGGGTCCCGTTTTCCATAGTTTTGGAATGAGCACAGAAATGAGCAACTTCTGAGATGCAGGAAGGAAGAGGCTCACAGCTCCAGGAACCTACGGCTGCGGAGAAGCTCGCTGTCATTCCTGCTGCGCAGTCCACGTCGAGGATGGGGACGCCAGTAATCCCTTCTCCTCTGTTTAACCCAGGTCGAAGGTGTTGATCCACCAAAAGATCCCATCCAGGAGGGCATGGGAAAAGGTTGGGCATCATTTGTCTCTGCCTCTGTGGGAGAACATCTACAGGAGGATGGCTTTTGACAGGCAACTAGACACTGTGGCCATGCAAGATCGTACTGGGAATCAGGATCCAAGAGCAGACAGCAGCGTGGAGAGAGCTCAAACCGGGAGATTAAACTCAAGCTTCAGAGGAGCCACAGGCTTTCCAGCTTCATCTGCTCTGCACGCAGTGACAACAGTCACCAGCTCACTGGGTGGCAGCCACTGCCCCCAGCGTGTCCTGACCGGGAGCAGCTGTGAATGAAGGAACCAACTTGGAAAGCCAGGAGGGACGGGAGGTTGATTTCCATGGAAAATCAGCATGCTACGGTGCTGCTATCTGCTTTGGGGAAGGGAAGAAGCAACCAAAATCCCAAGCACCCGCTGACAAGCATGGAGAAAAACTAAATGGTGTTTCTTGAAAAGGTGCCTCCACACGGAGCAATGAAACCTGTTTGTTTTCAGACTCTCTGCACCCTCCTCTGGATACTCCTGGCGGTATTGGCAGCAGAGCACAACCCCAACACTCCAAAACCTTGCACCATCCTAGAAAAGGGAGAGGAGGCACCTGGACGGGATCAGACTATGGGCTGTGGCTTGGCCAAATAAAGAGCAGGGTATTTTTCCATCTGATAAGGGATGATCCATTGGAATGAATGCTTTTATAACGTGTCCACAGCTTGGGATGGAAAACACTGCAGAAGAGAAGAGAACAATCGCTCTTCCAAATCATCTGGCTGAAGCACAACTGTGCTTTACCCATGCCAGCTACAGCAGGGAGGGTGCCGACTCTTCAGCCAACTGCTGTGTTACAGAGCTGGTACCAGCATTAAGCAAAAAAGGATTGATAGAGTAAAAGTAACTGATGGCAGAAACCAGGGATGGATTAAAAATTAAAAAAAAAATAAATAATAATTTAGAAATGTGAAAGTAACACTCGGAAACACTGATGGACTTTAAAGAGAGTCCACTGGACTGCAGCAAACTATCCATCAGAGCTCTTCTGATTAACCCCCTTTGCTGCATGAACCACAGCCTCCAATCCTGCTTTTGGGATCCCACCTGCCTGCTGAACACACCTCACTCCTGAGACCTCCCACACAGACCTCCCACACCTCCATCGCTCCACAGCAGACTGAGTCCTGAACACAGCTCAGCAATGGAAAGCTGTTAGTAAAGGAGGGACCTCAAGAGCCAGACTGCCTGTTGGCCCGTTTTGGTTTTGTGGATTTATGCTAGTGACACCTCCCTGCTGACCACCCCAACCTTCTACAGAAGGTTGTTACCTCCACAGCACAAAAAGGCAGAAGCTGCCCCAGTTCCCAGGCTGCGGTACGTGCTGGCAGAGCAAATTCTTCCTTGTCCTGAGAAATGCACCTAAACCTTTTCCATTTGCGACTTAAAACTCCTTCAAACTATGACAGACAAACCCCAAACCAAATTCCCTGGTGGCTCCCAGAAGATGAGACACAACTGGGCAACCTATCAAGATTTGGGAAGTTTGTTCAATTAATGGGGTTGGTTTTTTGTTTGGTTTTTTTTTTTTTAATTCTATTTCCAATTTTCAAAATGTTTTCTGAAACAGTGTGGTGCCAAAAAAGAAATATCTGATTCCTGTATTATTCACTCTGGATACCACTCTGCCAATGATTATCTGTCAGGGGTTTAATTGCGTTTGGAAGCTTGACAGCAATAATGGACAAGAAGTGTAGGAAAAGCAGGTAGATGGGCACTCATCCAGAGAGGCGGCTCTTCCCGGCATTCCCCACCTTCTGCTGCCTTTCCATGGCTTTTTAAAGGACTGATGGCCAGGCAGACTACACCTTCTTCCATTACAGGTGTTAGAGCACCAAGGCATGCAGAATTGCATGGCAAGGATGGAAGAGAGGGCTAGGAAGGGCAGAGAGGGAAGGGCTCTGTCACCTGGGCTGTTACCACGAGCTCGCGGCCTGCACCAAGGCCTCCGAGTGCCAGCCACAAATCCCACCAAGCACACACGGATCATTGGTTCCATTCTGAGAGCGTGCAGCTGGCTCTGGAGTGTCTCTCCATCACCAGTACAGCACAGAGTCCTTCCACTCAAATAACGTGAGGAACAGCCCTTCCTCTCCCGTTCTCTTTCTTTCAACCCCAGGCAGGTTTTAGAAGGTGGCAGCAGAGGCCCTTTCACCTTATTTCCCTCAGGAAGAACAGAGCATGGGGAGGCAATAAAAGTCCCAGCAGCCTATCTTTCAGGAGCACAGCTGATCTGTATCATAAGCAAAGCACTGACTCCTTTCTTGCTCAGTTCTAGCTTGCTGTTCCCCTGGTCATTGATATCACAGAATCACAGAATTGCCCAGGTTGGAAGGGACCTTTACGACCATCCAGTCCAACCATCAACCTCACTCTGATACAACCCATCACTAACCCATGGCTCTCAGCACTAGGTCAACCTGCCTTCTGAATCCCTCCAGGGATGGGGCCTCAACCCCTTCCCTGGGCAGCCCGTTCCAAGGCTTAAGAACCTTTTCCCTGTCAAAATTGTTCCTGATCTCCAATCTGAACCTCCCCTGGGACAACTTAAGGGCCATTTCCTCTTGTCCCATTGCCTGGGACTTGGGAGAAGAGACCGACCCCCCCTGGCTACACCCTCCTTTGCCACAAACCCCAAAGACCTGAAATTACAGACAAATGAGCATCTTGGGTTAGCATGAGCCCAACATGGGATGCATGTCAGGGGTACCTCCTCTATGACACAGGAAAAGCCCTTTCAACTGAATCACTGCTGCCATCCCCAAGAAAGCAACAACAATACAACCACCTCTGTCTGGAAAAATACCACCAGCGTTAGAGCAAGAAGCATGTATGGAGTTCAGGGAGAAAGATCCTAGGCATGTATGATGGGAGGTTTCTATCTTATATTTTTATTTTACTGAGCCAAAGTAAATGCCATATAAATGCCAAGAAGCTTTTGGTATGTTACAAATGCCACCTCATGGGTGTTTTGCACATATTTCATGCAGTAATCATACCGCTACAAGCTGAAGAAAGGCCCAAAAGAGATCATCAGCTCCACCATCCTCTCCTTCCCTCAGGCAGGAGAAGCTCATTCCTGGTAGATTCTGGACTAATGTCTTTTCACATTCCAGACAACCAGGACTCACATTTCTCCTGCTCCTCTTGAGCAGTCTTTCATTCTCCTTCCCCTTACAAAGATCTTTCAACCCCTTGCTGCAATTTAAGCCAATTATTTCTTGTCCTACCATCAGCGCACGGGGGATAGAGTACGCATTACTGGCAAAAGCTTTCACAAGCTTAAAGAGGTTTTTCTTATGTGTTGTCCTCCTCCTTACCTTTATTAGCCTCAAAATAACTCTGGTCTTTCATTCTCAGCTTGTAAACATTTTCTAGCCCTCCGATTACCTTATTGTTGCCTTCTGGGCTCTCTGCACCCATCTACATTGCCCAAAACTGGACAGGTACTTTAGCTGGGGGTGGCCCGAGTGTTAAGCATATTAGAAGTTTGCTTTACAGACATTTGCCTCTCTTTTATTTCCACCAACAGACACAGCTGGAGCAGTGCCCTAGAACCCAAACTCCAAGTCCATGGGACTGGTATTGAGGCAGTTCTCCATCCTGCACTGATGCCACCACTCTCTCTTTTGGACCTGCCCTTGTTTTCAGCAGCCCAACTTCTCGGTATCATTTGGAGCTGTTTCCCCCTACTAACATGCAATTTTCCTGCCTCTCCCCAGCTGGGTTTCATCTGCAGATTTAAGAAGAGCATGTTTCATACTGCCCATAACACCTCTCCGACCTCCACAGGTGGGAAGGGTGCAAAGGTTTCCAGCTGAGCTCTGTGAACACGGGCAGCACCCTGTCCTTCTCCTCTGACTGCTGCCATGAGAAACCTCAGCTCTTCACACAACTGGAGCAAAGCCACCTCAGCTGCCAGAGGGTGATGCAGCAGTGGAGAGGGTGACACCCAGCAATAGTCTAAATTAATCTGTCAGGCCTGATTTCTTGCAAATAAAATTATTTGGGGCCAGGTGCAGGCCTTCGTTCAGCTGAGATCTTCTCCCTCCAGGGTCCCCCTCCATCACAAGCCAAATCTAGAGGTGCTCCTGCCACCGCCACACTGCAAAACCTCTGCTTTAGCTCAGGGTTTTGGGTCTGCTCCCCCACGCCACAAATTCATGAAAATTCATGCGCTTGAGGAAATCAAACCCTAGTTGCTATGGTGAAAGGCATTCTGCAAACTAAGAAACAAACACAAGTGGGACATTTGGAGGTTACTGGATTTTCGCACATCTTTCAGACAAGAATAATAAAAACACCCAAACCTCCAGCACATTAAAGGCTCTGCTAACTTCCCAGACCCTGCTACGCCTCAAACAGAAGGGGATTTTACAGTACAACTTGTTTAAGGAAATTCATAATCAAGGACTGCATTTCTCCAAAGAAACCTCATCCCTGTGGCTCCTAGCACTGCTTATTATGGTAAATGCAGCAACAGTTTTTAAGAGCCGGGCTTTGGCTTTGCTGCAGAGATGCCAGGAGGCTTGATATGTATCAGGGAACATTAGGACAAGAAGCTTTCATCAAATGTTACCTACTTGCTAAGCTCACCAAATCCTCAAGAGGAGGAGCCCAGCTACGGAGCCTGTAAATTAATTTGGAGGGACCCAGGAAATGATCCATCGGAAGGGTGACAGCACCTTTGGGATGAACTGCCTACTTTTGCTAATCAGTGTGGGATTTGTTGAGGTTTTCTTTGTATGCTTAATGTGCTGGGTCCCTATCTTCTACTAAGGCATCCCTACAATTCAACCTTTACCAACTCCACCAAGGAAAATTCTCCTTTTAAGATCAAAGAGGTGACACTGTCTTGCCTGACCAGTGGCAGAACAGCAATCTCAGGGAAATGAGGAGGCAAGACACCCACTGGGTGGGTGGCATCAGCACCCACAGCATCATCTCCAAAGGCAGAGGCACCCACAGCACCTCCAAAAATGTGTGAGCTGCTGGGCTGGAGGGGACTGCAGCAGTGCAGACAGCTCTGCCCAGAAGGGGCAAACAGATTCAGAAACTTTATAACTCTCTCGGTGAACCATCCCTCTTCCAGCACTAACAGTTCCTGCTAAAATTAGTCAGTGAGGTACTGAGCACCTCTGCAAAAAAAAACCCAAAAAACAAAAAAGAGGCTTCTCCCCTTTACAGTTAGGTCACCAAACGGATCTGTCACACACGGGCAAACTCGCACCACAAACCTGTGCTTCCCGCACTGCGCTCTCCTCAGTGTGGCGTCTCAGCCTCCTCTCCATTCCTCCAACGCTGCCTCCTCGCTCTGCTCCCAGGCCCAAACACTCCAATAAAGATATTTTTCCTCTATCGTCTAGTCTGACTTTCCAAATGCCACTTCAGATTCCTGTTTCACTGAGCGCAAATAACATGAATATGCCTTTTTTTTTTTCCTCCCCCTGAAGAATATAATTCGTAGGAAAGCGTTTTCACGGCAACCCCAATTTAATCTCCCTTTTTTTCCCCAAGATCATACAAACGTTGATTTCCAGGCTCATCTGCTCAACTGTCACATCCTCCTCTCCCACTGTTGCTCTAATTGCACACTGCTGAGCCCCCTTGATCGATTCAGTATCCCTGGATAATGGCAGGATCAGAACCGAAGGCAAAAATCCTCTCCTCTGCAGAGCAGCATTGCAGCCTTTCATTTCTCCTTTTGATTCTTCTGTAAAACCAAGGCGAGGGAAGCACCGGCTTATTCCTGATACAGTGATGTTGCACCACAATCTCTTAGTCAGTCTGTTCTCACCCCAGTGGATTTTTCTTTGGTATTTTTAACTCTAAACTTTCCAAGCAGCCACCTCCTGTTAGGTACTTGTTCCAGTTGTCAGTCTTACTACTTCAGATATATATCTTTATCACCTTCCTGAGGACAAAAAGATGTTCTTACCCTTTCCGAACACTGGGCAGCCTTGATTTCACCTAACACGGGTTCTTTGGCCCTTTCATTTCACCTCAGCTTAAAAATACATCGGAAGAAGGCCCTGACTCCTTAAACAGTTACACAGCAAAGGCCTGGGTACCGATGGCTGCAGAACACATGAAGCAATCCTCTTCTGAGCTGGTAATAGTGGCTCTACGCAGGGGCAGATATTAATTTATCTAGCACTTGGTGGGTTTGGGGTATTTTGAAGGGGTAGGGGGGCTTATTCAGGGCAAGATTTTTCTTTTTCACTCTATCTCTCTACATGGCACAGCATCAAATGTCTCAAACTGAACTACTGCACACCACAGCCACGGCACTATTCTCACCCAGCAAGATAAAAATAATAACGGAGAACACCAGGAGATTCGTCTGCTGGGATCAGCTCTCAACCAGCCATGGTTTATCAGTCAGCAAATCCACTTTCCCCCTGCTCTGAGTGAAAGCAGATATGGTCCCATCATCTAATACCCTGTATTCAGGCTTCAAAAGAGAAGAAGCCTCATCTAATTACGCCTTGTCCGACCCTGAAGCCTACCCAAAGCGATGCTGCAGCCCCTGCTGGAGCAGAGCAGGGCAGGGCAGCGTGTGCCACCGACTCCACTGACCCAGTCTTGCATCACAGCTTAAAGTCTCCCCTAATGCCCTAAGATGTAAGATGTGCAGCTTTCTGCTGTCGTGCCTCAACAGCCATTCCCTCCACATTTAATCTTGTAAGCTGTCAGCACACAGATCTGTGCTGAGTGGTGGGGTTCATCTGCTTCTCTGCTCAAAATGCACCTTCCTCTTAGCTGAATGTGACAAAGGCCACTCCATTCCATTTTAACCCAGCGAGAATCCAGGTGGGTTTCTTCCTATTGGAAGCCTTCCTTTCCTTTAAAAGTTACTTTAGAAAATTTAGGCCAGGCGGTATCTTCACATTTCTTTGCTTTTTTTTTTTATTCATTCACCACAGTCTTATTTTTTTTTTCACTAAGCAAAATAAACAAAAGCCTGGAGGCAGCCAAGCCTCGTCTCCGGAGATGCAGGCAGCTGCCCTGGCTGCCTCTGTGCCAGCGCTGTGCAGCTTGGGCAGCTGCGATGCAGGGCACACAGCCACCACCCGGCCCAGCAGGAGGGTCAGGCAGAGGGGCTGCCAAACTGGCATCTCCCACCCACCCCCATCCTTCTCCGGCAGGGAAGGAGCTGCTGCCATCTTTCAGCTGGGAATTGCTGCCCCCTCCCCTCTGCTCTCCAAAAGACAACCCATTTTATTCCCAAGCAGAGCAAGAGTTTGGTACGTTGACTCAGATGTCTGAAGAACTCAGCTAGCCACTAGTCACTGGAAAATAAATGGATATTGCTCCATATGAAGCAGTTCATACATCACAGAATCATAAAATGGTCAGAGTTGGAAGGGACCTTAAAGATAAGCAAGTTCCAACCCCCCTGCCATGGGCAGGGACACCTCCCACCACAAGTTGCTCCAAGCCCCATCCAGCCTGGCCTTGAACCCCTCCAGGGATGGGGCAGCCACAGCTTCTCTGGGCAACCTCTTCCAGTGCCTCACCACCCTCACAGCACAGACTTTCTTTCTAGGATCTAATCTAAATCTCCCCTCTTCCAACTTAAAACCATTATCCCTCGTCCTTTTGCTCCACTCCCTGATCAAGACTCCTTCTCCATCTTCTCCTGTAGCCCCGTTACATACTGGAAGGCTGCTCTAAGGTCTCCCCGGAGCCTTCTCTTCTCCAGGCTGAACAGCCCCAGCTCTCTCAGCCTGTCCTCACAGCAGAGGTGCTCCAGCCCTCTGATCATCTTCATGGCCTCCGCTGGACCTGTTCCAACAGTTCCATGTCCTTTCTCTGTTGAGGACTCCAGAGCTGGACACAGGACTCCAGGTGGGGTCTCAGGAGCACAGAGCAGAGGGGGAGAATCCCCTCCCTGGCCCTGCTGCTCACGCTGCTTTTGCTGCAGCCCAGGCGGGGGTTGGTTTCTGGGCTGCCAGCACGCACTGCCGGCTTATGTTGAGCTTCTCATCCAAAAGCTCTCCCAAGTCCTTCTCTTCAGGGCTGCATGCCCAACTTCCTCTTGGGACTAGACAAGCATGATGCTAAAGCATCTAGCGCTTCCTTTTGTGGGAGACACAAATCACTCAGGTGCTGGGGCATCCACTCCCTTGGTCTTTCAGCACCAGGTAGGCCCAGGGAGCCTTCTTCACGGATGTTCTTCAAGACAGAAGTAATTTAAACTCCTGAACGTAACTCATCCTACAGGAGCTATTTTCTGAGCAGTGTGGGAAGGTACCGGCCTGCAGAACCATTTATTAGCACAAACAGGAGTGTGTGTTTAACTCTGCGGAACGGGTAGAACAAAGGATTATTAAATAAAATTCCGATTAGTTCTGCTAAAAGCAAAATACCAGCTGGAGCCTGGGGTAAGGCAGGCATGCTATCAGCAAACATGTTCTGCCAGCACATCTGCACACACACACCAGCTCTGACCACAGGGGAGCCTCAGATGGAAGAACAGAACCAAAGTGTCTCCATCGTGCTCTGATAGCTCAGGTCCTGCCCTCCTCTAGGCAAAACCTTTGGCCCAACAGCACCCGTCATAGCTGCGTAAAACGAATGACAGGGATGAAACCTGAGTTTTCCAACTTGACACCCTCATACCAGTAGCCATGCTCTGTTGTTTTTCCAACTGGGAACACTGCCACCTAACACAGGTATCGCAGAGTCCCACCACCTTGAAGCACACGCACAGCACATTGCTCTACTTACAAGGTGATGGCCCCCAGCCTGCCCAAATGCAGCCATAGAATCACAGAATGCTATCGGGTTGAAAAGGACCTCTGGAGATCATCTAGTCCAACTCCCTGCCAAAGCCAGTCCATCCAGAACAGGTCACGCAGAAACATGCCCAGGTGGGGTTTGGAATGTCTCCAGAGACGGAGACTCCCCCACCTCTCTGGGCAGCCTCTGCCAGGGCTCTGCCATCCTCAAAGTGAAGAAGTTCCTCCTCATGTTTAGATGGAACTTCTTATGTTCAAGTTTGTGCCCATTTCCTCTTGTCCTGTCCCTGGGCACCACTGAGAAAAGACTGTCCCCATCCTCCTGACACCCACCCTTGAAGTATTTATGGGTGTTGATCAGATCCCCCCTCAGTCTTCTCCAGACTAGAAAGACCCAAGTCCCTCAGTCTTCCCTCAGCAGAGAGATGCTCCAGGCCCCTCATCATCTTGGTGGTCCTCTGCTGTCCCCCCTCCAGCAGTTCCCTGTCCTTCTTGAACTGGGGAGCCCATATTCATTAACAACCCGTCGTTTAGATTCTATTGCAAAAGTTAATGAAGCCTCTTTGCGAGAGGGCAGCTTCCCTGAGCAGAAAATAAATAATGTATATAAAAAGAGGCTGGGAGGGAACTGGTGCATCCTTGCAAGGTCATGCTAGAATGCATCAGTGGCTGGCTGAGGCTGGGCTCCTCTGGTAAGAAGCCTGGAGCTATTTATGACTCATGTAATTAATTAATGCCAACGGGCGTTCTGCTGCAGGCACGTGGGAGACCAAAGGGAAACACAAAGCGAGCAGGTTAGGAAATGTAGTGGAGGTGGGGGAGAAGGATGACATTTCTTGCAGCAAGACATGCTTTGAAGTAATTATCAACAGTCCAAACAGCCAGCAGCTCTTTCGGCTACATCAGTGCAAAATCAATTAGGGGTTTTAAAAATGCATCAGTTCATATTTCAGAGAGCAGCAAGAATAAGAAGTGGCCAGCTGAGGGAGGGCAGCTGCATTCCCAAGCACCGCACACCACCGGACTCACCGACCCTCAGACCCCACAGAGCGGGCCACAAATGGTGTGACCGGTAGAGGGAGCATCGTTAATGTCTTCCAAATCGTTAATGTTTTTGGATGAGGAGCGTTAAGGAAGACAGAGGGTTTGATTTTCAATCTCTATAGAGCCTGAGGATGAGTTTAACAGATGCAAGAGAAAGGAGCAAAGGGCGAAGTGAAACATGGGCAGTGGGCACACACCTTAAGAGCCGAATCCCCGCAGAGACTCAGGGTTCCTGACACACACCACCTTCCCTTTCTGGAGCCCAGCTCTCTGACACCAGGAGCTAGTCAAAACTCAGCTAACCACATTAAAAAAGGGACTATATCTGTGGCTCTCCTGCTTCAGTTTGCAACACTGCAGTCTCACACTGAACACTCAACATGTGGCGATGCTGAGTCATGACATCGCGCTTGCACAGACCGTTTGAGGACAATGAGAGCTTAACCTAATTTTGTCCCTTTGTTTGTCCTCTGCGCAGAGATCAATCTGTTCCACCCTCTGCCTTCAGAGCCCCATGCATCCAGCGCCTAAAACATTATACAGCAAAACTGTAAACACAAATATAACGTGCTCTTTCCCTGCTCTGGTGCCCTAAAGTCCTTCTGGGCTGTCCAAATCCCACCCAGGCTGCAGCCTCTCTCGTGTCTCTTTGTTGCCAGGATATTTTCTATCAGCTCCCACATGTATTCATGCATTGTCCCATCTCCCTCTTATCAAAGCTGCCTGCAACAAATCCCCTCACATAATGAAGATGGTAAATTTGCTTATAACCCAGTGCTGTTTTCCATTTTGACTTCTCTGTGTTTGTCTTTTCTCTCTGGACACTCGCAGGGGCCAAGCTACACAGCATCAGCCTGGCACTGCCATCTGGATGAGCAGCAGAGGCTGCCTGCAGCCTCCACCCTGCTGGGCAAAGCCTGGGTGGCTGCAGGATGCTTCCTTTTGAACCCTACCTACCTCTGCAGCGTGAGGGATCTAGCTTTCTACCCTCTGGTCGTTGGCAAAGCCCTCAGATCCCGCTTGGTGGGACTCCCTACAATTATCTGCTATTTTTCCAGAGCAAAACCATGCAAATCAATAGCAGAGAATAAAAAAAAAAGAAGAAGAAGAATTAAAAAATAAGTGAGATGGCAGTCAGTTTTAGTTTCATATGAGTGAGTAGAACAAGAATAAAGTTCTCCTTTCTGGTGGGCTGAGAATCAACACGAGCCTGAGTCTCCAGGGTAAAACATGAGCAAAGAAAACGACAACACGAACACCCACTTAGCATTCCTGCTACACACTCCTGATCCGAGCCTCACGGCTCTGAGAACGCTCCTGTTAAATACTGTAATGCTCCCAATTACGAATGATCTGGATTGTTTATTTTCTAAACAGATTTCCCCCTGCCCCCCGCCGGGGAAATCCCATAATCCTAATACAAAAGCAGTCTTGAAGAGGTGTTTCAACCTCTTTTGGCTACACAATATCCACAGCTGGATTCATTTCCCTAATTGTTTGATACTGACCTTGAGGATATTTCGGCCATTAAACGACTCCCGTTCCTTGAAAGATGATCTACCAGTCACGGTGTTGTTTCGCTCTTCAGCTGTAAAGAGAAAAGCCACAACCAGAATGAGCTTCAGATGGGAGAACTGTGTGTGCTGTACTTCACCCCCACCCCCCACTCTCTCCCTCCCCAAAGTCAGCTGCCAGCTAATAAACCATCTTTGCCCAGTTCTTTGGGCAAAAAAACCCTCTTATGCTTTAAATTTAAAGAGAATGAGGCTGAATTCATGGGAATTGGTGCCTTTATCAGGATCACCTATGTCACCAGGAGGAAAGATCCTACACCAAAGCTACTGCTGGGGCAATTCTGTAGGGTTGACAGCTCAGTGTGACACATTTGCTTCTCTCTGGCTGATTTTAATCCCCCATCCTTTAGGAAGAAGTTCTTTACTGTGAGGGTGGTGAGGCACTGGAACAGGTTGCCCAGGGAAGTTGTTGATGCCCCATCTCTGGAAATGTTTAAGGCCAGGCTGGATGGGGCTTGGAGCAACCTGCTCTAGGGAGAGGTGTCCCTGCCCAGGGCAGGGGGGTTGGAACTTGATGATCTTTAAGGTCCCTTCCAACTCTGACCATTCTGTGATTCTATGATCCTGCCAGGGTGAGAGTCAGCAGCGTGAGCACTTGCAGGGTATGGAACAGCACCAAATACCAGGCTGAGGATGGGAGCACAGTGCCAGAAGGATCTGGACAGCACTGATACAAACCTCTGCTGCCTGCTCCAGGAAGCACACAGAGGTGGTGGGCAGGCAGCCACACATGCAGACACCAAGAATGGCAACCTCGGCCTATGGCAACTGCCAAATGCCTACGTCTCAGATCCATTTCCCAAAAGCACGTCTGGTTTTTCATATAATCCCTAAGTACACGATCTCTTCTTTCCACAGGACCTATGCCTCCCTCCGTGAATACATCCAATATTTCTTTTTCATCTCCAGCATTAACTATGAAGTCTCACTCACACCTAGCACGCTATTCAAATCCTGTATTGAATATAGAGCAGCTTCACTGGCTCTCCATTGTGTCTGAATGCCTCACATGCTCGTGAGGCTGTGGAGGACACAGGCTCACAATTCCAGGCATGGCTCCCCACACGCCTCCCCTAACAGAGAGCCACATCAGCCCTCTGAGCTCACATCTTCACCACTTTTTGGGGCTCAATTTCACAGCTAAGCCTCACCTTCTCAGTGTTTCTACCACCTGAGTATGCTTATCCGAGTTTTGTAGCAGTCATCCCCAAAGTCTGCAGCCAGGTACACAGAAAACAGGAACACGAACCATCTGCTGTTAGTAGTTATTACTGATTATTTCATTATTATTTATATTACTTATTATTTGTTATCAGTCAATACTGATTATTTTTATTATTACTGCATCCAGTTCCGGGCCCCTTCCCACAAAAAAAGGCACTGAGGGGCTGGAGCAGGTCCAGAGAAGGGCAACGGAGCTGGTGAGGGGTCTGGAGAACAAGTCTCCTGAGGAGAGGCTGAGGGAGCTGGGGGGGTTCAGCCTGGAGAAAAGGAGGCTGAGGGGAGACCTTCTGGCTCTCTCCAACTCCCTGAAAGGAGGGTGTAGCCAGGGGGTGTCGGTCTCTTCTCCCAAGTCCCAGGCAATGGGACAAGAGGAAATGGCCTCAAGTTGCCCCAGGGGAGGTTCAGATTGGAGATCAGGAACAATTTTGACAGGGAAAGGGTTCTTAAGCCTTGGAATGGGCTGCCCAAGAAAGGGATTGAGGCCCCATCCCTGGAGGGATTTAGAAGACAGGTTGACCTAGTGCTGAGAGCCATGGGTTAGGGATGGTTTATATCAGAGTGAGGTTGATGGTTGGACTGGATGATCTTGAAGATCCCTTCCAACCTGGGCAATTCTATGATTCTGTGATCATTGTCCATACAGAACCAGTGGAGGCAGTAACTGGAGAATACTCCACATAACCTATCAGCCTGGTGCAGAAGCTGCTGTGCCAGAGAAAGCTTTAGTGCAAGGCCGTTAAGGCTTGCAAACTGCCCACCAGTGCCAGAGCACACGCATGTCTGCACAGGGAGAATGAGGCTGTAACGCACTGCTCCTCCCCGAATGCATCCAAGGCCGTCTTAGGAAGTGATGGGATAAGAAGGATGCTACAGGCTGCTACAGCAGACAAGCTTTTGGCAGATGCTACACACTCAGTAATAGCTCATATCCAACCTCGTAGCCATCTGAATCTGATTTAACAGGAACAACACTGGAATTGCACTCCTAAACTAACGGACAACCTTCAACTGGACCAAAGAGGATCACAGTTTCATCTTGTTCAAAGTTCAGCACGGCACATCGAGTTGGTACTGAACTTCAGTTGAACACTGGGGCACAGAGAGCCCAAGGCCTTGCAGGGTACTTGAACACACTCCTCGCTGGCCCAGATCTCAGGAGTGCCACCAGGTGATCACATTTCCAAAGCTATGACAAAGAATCTCAGAATCCACTTAAGTGCTCGCAGAACACCTGCCTTCTCCAGCTCCGCTGATCACTTTTTCATTTTCTTCTGGCTTTTATTTAGTGACATCCACAGACACACACACACCCCCAAGTTTGTAGGTATTTTTGAGACTAACCACCAATTTTAAAACATAAAAGCCAACAAAAGCATTCCCCATTCAGAGGTACTACTTTAAATACATTTATCAGTGAGGCTGAGGGATACGCACCACTTGGATCTTTCCTGAAGACAGTGTTCATGACCGTAGCGTGCAGTTTAACTCTATCCCACTCTCTAAGCATCAGGCCAGAGGCCACAAACCTTTCCACCAGTTGATCAGCAATCACCTGCAATCTGGGAAGGCAAAAAGAATAAAAACAGAGCCATGTGAACCAAGAAGAAAGCCCTGCATCATCAGCTCTTTGCTTTCCAGCCAGGGAGGGCAGCTTGTGTGAAATGTAGTCTCTGCACGCACACGGGCAAGGGATGGAAATCTCTGATGGAAAGCAAACAGATCCATTAGGATTCAGTTCTAACGCAAAAAGTTCTGGCTGTTTCACAAAGCTTCCTCAGTGATCATTTCTGCTGCAAACATTCCAGGAAGAAGGGCAGATTTAGCATAGCAGAGAGCTGCTTCAGAGTGACAGATGTTATTGAGACTTGAAGGATGCTTCTTTCTACTGCGAAACACAATGTGAACTCTCCTTATAAATGCTAAAATGTGCAGATCCCCAGGAGGGACTCAGGCACCTTGACTTCTGGAAGACCTGCTCTGTTCAGAGACCAGGATCTGTGCAGTGCACTAGGTTGGAGCTCAGACTTCCTCTGTCCCGAATAACCCAGCATCAATCCTGTCAGTGGGTTCCACTTCTGAGAGAGCCCAGAACGTGGTGACAGAGGGCACAAACTCAGAGAACACACCCCAGTGAATGCTCCTGTTTTGGAGCTACTGAGCAAGCACAATCAAAGGACATATTGCCACCTTCTTGTCTGGTCTTGATCAGGGATGAAAATGGCCACGGCTGCCAGGATCTGCAAGCAGACCTGTCCTAGGAGAGGCAACAAGAGCAGCCAGTGCACTCACATGTTCTACGCCTAAAGAGCTGAAGGAACTTCCAGGCTGCTGCTGTTCCCCACAAAAATTCTACAGTGCCCCAACCTTACAGAAAGCAGCAAGAATCCACTAGAAGAGCTTCCCCTCGCCCAAAACAGGGTAAGAGGGCATTGCTCTATGCAGAAAAATTTGTGCTTCTCTCACCACATCCAAGGGGTTAGGGAGTTCTCTGCTCCACCAGGTGCCACCACTTTGGTGTCTCAGCTGCAGCAGGAGAGGCAAAGAGTGGAACCTCTGAGGTTAGTGCCCAGAACCCGAGGCTGCTACGCTCTGGGTGCCACCTCCTACCACATCACCAGTTTTGTACCGTCCCTCACAGACCTCCAGCCCCCATGTGTCAGTTTCAAGACTCTCAAACTACCAATTGTCATGGTTTTCTACCACTTTCTGGCTTTACATCAGTGATTTTTAAAATTAGCAATGACAAAGATTAAATGAATATCATTACAGACAATACTAAAACAAATTAACAGAGAATAGCTCAAGTGAAAATGGTGCTTTATTACGTTATAAAGTTAATCAAGGAAATAAAACAAATTAGAATGAATTATAATGGAAATTATTTGCCATGTGGGAGGCATCAGAGCATGATCCCTCTCTCAGTCTGAGCCATTATGTGTGCAGAAGGGCTTGCCAACCCCTAATTCTGTCTGCAGTTATGCAAGCTAAGTCAGGGTAAATCAAATCTCCTGCTTTATAGCTTAAGCCGATCAAGATCATCCAAAGATCAGGAAGGAACTCCACCCCTCAGCCATGCCAGGAACTACACAGAGCTAGCAAGACATCTTGCATGAGGCAGGAAGGCACACACCTCTCTCAAACACAGGCTGCATCACTCTGATCCAGCACAGCAAACCACGTGGCTGCCGCTCTCCTCTAGTATTGGCCTCGCAGAGGAGAAACCCAGCTTTCTACCCGCTCTCCCCTTCTCCCTGAGCAAAGCACAGCAGGTTTTAGCAGGCAAGAGGTGATCACCAATAATCCATCTAGCAGATCAGAAAAGGAAGCAGAGTTTTCTGGAGGGACTGCCATTTGTCCCCTCTTTATAATCACTGTTTGTCTGACACTGTGTCTGCTTTAATCACAAAGAAAGCAAAAGAAGGTTTCCCCACTCTCCATCAACACCAAAATATTTTCTTTCCCCTCTGCAAAGCGAAATGTTTTCTGGATGCTCACCAGCAGTTAAGGAACTATGCTAGGGGAGAAGTGGCAGCTGAATTAATGTGGGGCAGGACTGGTCTGGGCTGAGGATAAAACTGACAATCACTTGGCCCTCTCTGATCATGGTGCTATGCAAAAAAACATGCAAAAAAGGTGTAGCTGAAGAGAAGTCTGGCAGCCTCCAGGTGCCACGCAAAGTACAAGACCTGGGTTAGGTCAAAACCTCAGCTAAAAGGTCTCTGTGAAGGACAGAGGAGGCATCAGCCCTTTCTTGGAGGGATGGGTAGGGGTCATTTTCAGTTGCAAGGCGAGGTGGATTGGAAAACCTCCTTTCTCTCCCCTGCCAAAAGCAGCTCTGTCACCCCTAGTGCACAGCAGTATTTCTTGCTAGTGGGTTCTCAGCAAAACGGGTATTGCTGGCATCTGAAGGTAACTGCAGCCCTACTATAAACAATTCAACCTGTCCCCAGATGCAGGCAGAAACCTTAGGCCCGACTTACACTCTACAGGATTTCTCTACCAGCTCCTTGGGTCACAAACTTATTTTCAGGCACAAACAGATTTGCAGGCTCTGCATTTCAAAGATGATCCAAAGCTTGGTGACTCAGAAGAAGAGAGGTCCATACCTCAGCTCTCAGAGCTGACACTGAACGCTTCCTACAACAAACTGACCAGAGGGCCTCTCCGCCTCTTTTTTCTGAGCACTTCTGTCTTGTTTCTCCCTCTACTTCTGCCTCCTGGCCGATCTCTACTTTGTCCTGGTTCTCCACCTGCCCCGTTCATTTTATCTCACCTCTTTCAGGGTAGAACAGACTTCAAAGTCTTACTTCAACACAGCCTCCAAAGCCCAGTTTTGAGCAGAGGGCCCCCCCTTGCCTCCCTCAGGTAAAGGAGATGCCAGAACATGTCCTTTCTTCCCTGAGCTGGTCCCTGCTCACAGCCTCCCTCCTCCAGATGCACTGCTTTGTGCTCCTCTGCTGTTCTCCAGCAATGGGAACAGACACAAAAGTACAGCACTGCCAGAAGAAGAGAAGGCTAAGGCTCAGAGAGAGAAAGCTAAGGCTCTTTTGGCTACTTCTATATCCTCTTTCCCACCCACCTCACAACCAGCAGTACGGAGTACAACAGCTCTCGGGTTTCCCCAGTCTTCTAGAAAGCACTAAGAGAAAAGATGAATTTGTCTTTGCCACTGGTGATGAATTTGTCAGGAACAAGACAGAGGAAGGTGGTTCAGACACTGCCACATCCCAGGCAGTGCTGGTTGTAGGGCTAAAGCCATCAGCCACACTGGCAAACAGCACAAATACACACACTGACACCAATCAGGCTTTGAGATTTCACACCAGCAGCTCAGAAGACAGACATTTCACACCCAGCACCAGTTTCCAGGCTGCTTACAGACACACAATCCAGCTCTGTAACCAAGCCATGTTTTTCTGAGGACCTTCTGGTGTAACTGGGTTTTAGAATAATTAAGCGCTGCAGAATATGCCAGGCTGTCCAGATTAATCTGGATTGCAGGTTGGGAACAAGACAGCAGAGGCCAAGTTGTCTTGCCTTCTAAGTCATCTCAGAAATATCTCCTTGGCCATCTTATCCCCACGTGAGCTACGACACCATTATTCACTCTGACAGACTGCTACGGAAACAAATGGCATCTTTCAGCTGCACCACCAGTGACTGATTTAAAGAGCAAACACCTCACTGCCTTAACCGGTTTAGGAAGCAAGAATGACCTCATCTTCCTGACTGCTGGCCCAAGGACTGCCAGCAGCACCCATCAGCTGACAGCAGAGGGTTTCTATGAGGACAGGCTGAGAGCTGGGGTTGTTCAGCCTGGAGAAGAGAAGGCTCCGGGGAGACCTGAGAGCAGCCTTCCAGGATCTGAAGGGAGCTCCAGGAGAGCTGGGGAGGGACTCTTGGTCAGGAAGTGTAGTGACAGGACGAAGGGTAATGGTTTTAAATTGGAAAAGGAGAGATTTAGATGAGATATTAGGAAGAAGTTCTTTACTGTGAGGGTGGTGAGGCACTGGAACAGGTTGCCCAGGGAAGTTGTTGATGCCCCATCCCTGGAAGTGTTTAAGGCCAGGCTGGATGGGGCTTGGAGCAACCTGCTCTAGGGAGAGGTGTCCCTGCCCATGGCAGGAGGGTTGGAACTTGATGATCTTTAAGGTCCCTTCCAACTCTAACCATTCTATGATTCTATGATTCTCTGGCTCATCACTACTGCCGTGTGGCACATCAAGGAGGAATGATAGAAGGGAGCACGGGGAGCTCACCTGTCCGAGCCATCCTTCATGTGGACTTTGGCATAAAGAACATCCATCATGGCAGGGTCGTCGTTCATGTACTCCACTCCTTCCACCACCACGGTCAGGGGTTTGCCTCCAGCAATTTGGCTAAAATGCAACAAATCCTTTATGTTAAAAAGCAAAACGTCACACCTGTTATTGAAATACAATGCATAGTACTCCTCACGTGCACACTAAACATTTGGTTTTACTAAGGGAATAATATAAAATACATTTTTTGCTATAGTTAAACAAAACTTAGAGGTTAAGTGGGATTTAAATATTATATAAACCATATTGGGCACTGTACTCCACTCTCCCATATTGTTCAGATTGTTTGCACTGAAAAAAACCAAACACAAAACAGGCTCCCTAATTTCTAAAGCTCAAAAGGCAACAGCTGCTATTGTCTCATCATCTCAAGAAATCTGTAAAAACATTTAAATTCATATGTTCAGTGTTTTAGACACATATTAAGTCAACCTGTCAGTGTTCACAGGCCATCTCAACACGGGGATCTCTATTTTCATTTCAGGAACCCCATCAGGAGTAAAATGGTACAAGTTCTCATTCCAGAGAAGCTCCCACCTTCCCTGCAAAGAGAGTTGATCGTGACACAAAGTCTCCAGCTCATTGATTTTCCTTGGGAAAAGTACTTGACACAGAATGCAGTTTTAAGTACATTTCAACATCCACTTACAAATGCTGGAAGTAAATAAGAGCTGTTTGAAAATCAGCTCCAGCTACTCTTGCAGGAAGGCAAAACCGAAAACGTGTGCAGGGTAGAATATGTACTCCCACACCTGCAAACACACCGTTGAAGAGTATCTGCTTCCAAACATGCCACCTCCTTGCCTTAACCATCAGAACAGCACAGGGAGGCAGGGCACAGCAGCCAAAGCTCCCTGTGAGGAAGTGCCATTGTCTCATTTAACGTGGAGGACTCCCCAGGAATGTCTGGGCAGGCAGAAGTAATAAACAGGAGTTAAGAATGCGAGCGTGACTTTGCCTCTAATCTTCCTGACTTGTGTTCAGTTTGTCCAGTTCAGTTGGTGAGATTCTTGGCAAAGCTTCCCAGATGGAATAAGGAAAGCATGATTTCCCCTTCCAGTATGTTTGCTGGGAGGGAAGCAGCACAAGTGTGCTGTTGTGCTCATCACACACTGAGAACGCTGAAGGCCACGTACCCTAAAGAGGGTCAAAAAGGGCACATCTACTTTCAGAGGGCAGTGCCTGCATTCAGAAAAGTAAATGAGCACTCACAAAGGTTTACGTGGGTGGAAGGAAGCCTAAATTAATTTTCAAAGTATATTTATTTGGGTGTGGCAGGGGAAATAACCTAAAGGTTACATTCAAGTGTTGGATCCCCCTCCACCAAAGGAAATGGAGAGCAAAGATTTCCTCTGCCTCGGTTCAATCCACTTAAGGAGGAAGGTGGCACTTGCCAAATATTGAGGGCAGAGCCTTCCCTGGGAAATGCACTTGCATTTCTGTTCAAGAGCTGAAAAACTGGAGCTGTAGTTTTCAAGGCAGATGGATGAATTTTGGCCGTGTGTTAACTCCCACAGATACTTGCATGGCTAATTCTTCCTGCACCGAGGCAACGAACACACAAATAAATAAATAAATCAAGGACCTGTGCTCTATATGCAAATAAATAAATAAATAAACCAATCCCTCAGGCCATCTCTAATTTCTAAGCTGAACAGAGATAAGCTAATTACAGTGTCATTCAACCACATTTACAGTTAAAGCCCTAACATCTGCAGCTCAGTGTCCACAGGCAGTGAGAAAGTCCCTGCTCCTGGAGCGGCGCTGAAGGTTTCAGGCTGATTATTCACATGGCTCACACTGGCTTCCCTGCACACAGCTCCCTGCACCAAGAAATGCGTGTCAAGGACACCTCGGCATCTGCTCTGAGGCAGGAGGGAAGCAGAGTGCCAGAGCCTGCTGCAGACAACGTGGGAGAAGGTAATGGAGCTCGTCCCTTCCTCTGCAGCAGGCGGGGGACAACGGCACAAGTCGCTCACGCAGAAACAACAGAGAAAGAATTGAGCAGAGGAGGTTTCCAGGGAGGGCTGAGGGTTTGAGATCAGCTACAAGATGCGGTCAAACTCTTTGTGACTTGCTGGGTGATTTCTGCCACACCCATCTGAAATGTTTCCGCCCTTTTCTAAATGTATAGAGTTGAGACCCCACCTGGAGT